>JAVQIZ010191556.1:7500-11188 GCA_036023535.2 Galaxias brevipinnis | reverse complement strand
AACACACGCTCGCGGAGCCGGGATTCAGAAAGAAATATCTGAATGGGCAACACTCAACAGATCAGCACTATCCTAATTTGATTCAATAGAAATACGGAGAAAACGAAAATTGTTGGTCCGTCAGACAGGGCTACAGTTTGTTTCTAATTTCGAATGTAAAACTTAATAATTATGCTCATTTTGGGCCTAAAAATGCATGCACATGTATATAGCCACACAACTAAACTACTAAACTTTAATATATTAACTATAGACAATTGCTTATTTTATTAATTGGTTTGTTCATAGTGTCATCATTGTAGAAAGTTAGCTCGGACGATATACCAATAGAACTGCACCAATTAAAGTACTGAAATATATCATAATAGTAAAATATGTATATGTATATATAAATATTTATAGTTTGTTACTGTCAAATTCCAAAGATTGCTGCATTGAATTCTTAATTCAAAAGAGATAGACTTTATTTTGAATTGAATACACATATTTTTGTCGCTGCTATCTACCTTTAGCCTAGACATATTCTTTAAAAACGTGGACTTGTGGCGGTCAATTAAGTCAAACGCAGACCAATAAAGTAAAAAAGGAATAATGTTATTTGTTATAGGGAACAAATGACAGCTGAAATTGAAAAATATGTTTTCAAATGTCATCTAAGAAATGTCGTTTTTTTTTTTTATTGCCTATAAGAATATGGCGTTAATTATATAATAGGTCTGTACTTAAATATGTCAGTCCTACATTTTAAGAGATTAAAATCAACTTGGCCATTTACACACAAAAAAAATGCTGGATCGTTTTCAGGACCTTGTGTGTGCGTGTGTGTGTGTGTGTGTGTGTGTGCACGTGTGTGTGCGCGCGCGCGTGCATGGGCAAGCGTTTGTATACGTGTGTGACAGCAGAGCGCGTGAGCCCCATCTGCGCCTCTTTAAACCAATTTAGATGTCACCGAGCGCGCTTTGTTTCGTGTTTGCGAGAGAGGACTGGGCTCTATGGACAGGCGCAAGCTAAACGCGGACCATATTGAAATAGAAAAATATCAACAGTGGAGTGGAAAAAAAATTGAAAGAAAAGGAAAATATATTTTTTAAATAAATGGTGGTACACACAATAAATCTATGTGTGATCAATATAATATAATATTGTTTTTGCCAATTTGTTGATCTAAATCTCAAGCAGGCCTAGCAAATATCTTTCCTAAACTTTTCTAAACATTTTATATTGATTACCTACATTTCTATTAGAAATAGAACAAGAAATAAATATAATGTGTGGGCAGACCGAATTTCAAACTGTCTCCCAAAGCCAAAAACGTTATTTACACTTACATAAACTAAATAAATTCGGACCCTAAATCAGGCCATTGGTGACTTTATTGAAACACAATGGGCTGACATGAGCCCATTCGGAATTCGTTTCACATTTGCAGGACGTCACTTTAGAGCAGCAGTCGTCCTACTGTGAACTTAATCATGCGTTTTAAAAAAGAATTGCTTGTGTGACCTTTGGAGGCCAAATAGAGAAAACACACTAAATCGTTATAAATTAAAAGCTACAAGACTAAGTGAGACAGAGACATTTAACATCAAATCAGTCAACAAATGAAACAGCCCCGGGTGAGTGATTATCATATTGAAATTCATCATCCTCCCATGTCTTTAAAAATCTAAGCTGAGATCACCGCTCTCGTGGTCCGTATTGCTTAGAATGTAGGCTGTCACACCATTTAGCCCATTTTCTTCCCGTAAATAAGTGGCTGAAAACCCCACGTGTTAACAACAACAATATAGGACGATATACACATTTATTTGTAATTGTAGCCGTTTGAAGAAAGAAAAAAATATGTCTCTACTCGTATGACCTGGTTTAAATCCTTATTTAATATTGAGGTATTCTACTAAATTAAAAAGCGTATGTGTGTCATTTAATCAGGACAATTGTTCATCTGTAAAGCATAGCGGTTAACAATCAAACATTCTTACCTAAATAACACCCAATACAAGACTTACAGATTTACTTTAGATTTCATTTTATATTGATTGAGTGATTATTGAGAAAGTGATGCATGTGAGCCCAATCTGCGTATGCATGTTATGTGCGTGCGTGTTAAAATGGGTTTGGCTGAAAGCTCTAAGGGACGACCTTAAAGAGGCCCAACGTTTGCGGTGAGGACAGGATGATCACTATTGTAGCGTGAATTAATGAATAGGCCTATATGTCCGTGTCAGTATAATGTAGCTATGCTACTGCAAGCAGCGGAGAGGAGTTATCTAGTTCTACTGTTGCGTTTCCTGAAGCTATTGGCAACATATATGTCCATATTTCCGTGTGCCCCTATTTTGATGTTCTTAAAAGTAATTATTTACTTATCCATCAAATATCCAGATGGTTAGCACTAAGCAAATATTTAATGTTGTGAATGAGGAACAATTTAGACTCTCGTTTCCGAAAAATTGTTGTTAAACCTAATAATCTTTTTAAGACTGGACAGCTAGTGAAACATGACAATGCACATCTCTTATATCATGAAGGACAGCAGAACTTTGTTCACTCTCCACATCTCTGTGAACGGAACAACACATAGCTGTGCATTCCAATATTTGCATGACAGAACAATACAATCATAAGCAATAAATACATACAATTAAAAAGGAGTAAAATGGATAAAGATTCTTTTGTCTCAGTCAAAATGATAATTCGACCAGCTTTACTCACAGCCTCACAGGTCGTAATTAAGGCTGTACCCGACATGAATGACCCCGGAACACAAGCAAAGTTCTGGACGTTATTTTAAGTGGAATAACTAATGAAGCACTAAGCTAAATCAATTAGGCATGGGCAGACAGTTGGGCGCTATAAGGAAAGGGCCTGGAAGGTTCGAGGCCACATAAGATCATCAGCGGAGACAGAAAGAGATGAGGGGGGAAGGGGTCCTGGAGGGCCACAGTTTATAATGGAAGCTGCTGATTTCACGTCACTCAGTTCTTGTTGACACGAGTTGGAAGTTAAACACGAGCAATCTTTGACCTCTACATATAGTGCAAAAGAAAATATATTACATGAAATATGATTCATAGCCAACATTATAGCATATCACATTTTCACAATATTAATTAATTATTTCTTAAAATATGCATTTTTAATAGTTAGAATTGTTCAATCTGCAACCATTTTAAGTAGGCTATTTGTGCATCTCACATTAGTTTTAAGTGCATATAGGCTATACCGTGTCTGCCAAATGACAACCATACGAACACAAAATTTAACGCTTTTTATAATGAAAAGTTCACCACCAACGTCCAGTCCTTAAGGCAAAATTAAACCATTTGCTAAATATGTACTTTATCATTTAGGAAATGGCTTTGCATTTCAGATGTAAACGGAATTTAGATATCAAACGAAGACATGTTTCCAGAGTTCTATGAATGTTCCAAACGAGTCACCTTACCTGTACCTGGTGAACGTAGGAATTCGGATGGAATTTTGGCTCGCAGGAAGTGAGTTATCCCGTCCTCTCCTTCTCCGGTATCTTACTCGCACTGTCTCCGTTCCTATTTTCCGTCGTTTTCCAAATGATTGTGTATTTTTTACGGCAGTTTTACTTAGGATCCTATCAAACATGAGATCTGAGAATAGAAACAATATATGATCGCCTTAACTTGCGTTCGGTCTTCAAGTCTTCATTGGG
>JAVQIZ010191556.1:0-2500 GCA_036023535.2 Galaxias brevipinnis | reverse complement strand
ACACACATGCAGTGACACTATCACACACACACATGCAGATACACTACCACACACACACACACACACATGCAGAGACACAGTACCACACACACACACACATGCAGTGACACCACCACACACACACATGCAGATACACTACCACACACAGACGCCCAAAACGCTACTCACACATGCCACCTCACAAGGGAGAAAAAGGTAAAAAAAGGCCCTGTGCCATCAGAAGTGGTTGTTCCTCTGCGGTGCTCTGGTGACTGACCACTGGACATATGACCTGGACCAGACAGCAGAGCAAGGCATGGCCCCTCCACGTCTGCTTCCTGGTCAGGGTGTATCTCCTATCAACGTTTCAGTGTGACATGAAACATAGAGGTAAGACACTGTGAGTTAAAGTCAGACTTCCCCTTTACTCTGTCAAACCGTTTGATTGATGTGCTGACTGTAGACATGTACTTACCTACATGGGTATACACTGTTCCTGTGTATGACCCAATGCAGGATCCATAAAGGCACATTATTCTAAATCTATTAACCTTTTATTTCAGCAAGGATAAATCCAATGACTGAGATGAGTTATTTGTTCTAGAGAAGCCAGGCAGGGACAAATTGATTACGCTAGTGTGCCATTCATGTTTCTTATTTAATCTTATGTTTAAATGAAAACAGAATATAACTCTAGTCACTGAACAAGGGACTGATAAATAACACATTTACCCTAGCACTGTTTGCTTAAACTATAAAAGTGTGTATATGTGTGTGTTTGTGTGTGTGTGTGTGTGAGAGAGAGAGAGCGCGAGACAACCAGCCGCACACAGAACACACGTGAACTCTCCCTTCCCTCACGCAGACCCACGAAAAAAACAACAACCAAACATCAAACAAACAAAGGCCGTGAAACACGCTTGTCAATCTTGCTCAATCCTTCAACAATTAAGCGATCAGCGGCGAATCCTCTTAGCGTGAGAGGAAGCGAGACGGGAAAACCCAGAGAACAACTAAAAGGCTGTGTGTAACATATGGGATGATAAGGAGTTTACCGTATGGGGTCAGCTCAGCGTCCCTCACTCAGGGTGACCTCTCGCTCCGGCAGCCCTCAACCCCCCCCCTCTCTCTCTGCTGATCATGAGGAGGCTCCGCGGGACCACTCTGGACTCCCTCTGGAACATATGTTCACTGGAATGCAACAGTCCTATTTAACCGGGGATTCTTTGTCCCCCGTATACTCAACTCAGAGGCTTAGCGCAGAGTACTCAGTGCGTTGATGTTGCGTTTGTTTTCTAGGACTTTGGGGGATACTTTGCGTGTGTGTGTGTGTGTGTGTGTGTGTGAGTGTTTGTGTGTGTGTATGTGTGTGTGTGTGTGCGTGTGTGTGTGAGTGTGTGAGCGTGTGTGTGTGTGTGTTAGTGTGAGAGAGACAGTGTGTGTCGAGGCTGAATTCAGATCAGGACCATGGACAGAGACCTGGTGCTGTGAACACAGAGATGCAGCAGAAATGAATGGTGGATCATTCACATTACTGGACTTGACCAGGGGGAGAAATCCATATGTCCATAACCCAAACTTACTTTGAAACAACAAAACAGTCGCTGAACCAAAAGCCTGGGAGGTAATCAAATGTGTCCACGAAGTCCACGATTGAAGCCAATGAATGTCCAAAGTCCTTTTTTTTCCAGGCCCGTGCAGGGTGCTGCATGGCCATCCTGCCAGAAGCTACAGCTTCTCTGCCAGCGCGGTGTTCTTCCTCTACCCTTGGACCAGTTGACTGACACGTCACATGACAACCCCCCGTCCCCCCTCCACCACCCCCCTGTACGTGGGCCGACCTCCCGCGGGAACAGGGAAATGATTAAGGAAGACAATTTCAAATACCTTTCTATTCTCTCCCCAATGGCACCGCCAAGTAGGTGGGGTCGGAGTGAGACAGAAAGGAGAGGAGAGGAGAGGAGAGGAGAGGAGAGGGGAGGAGAGGGGAGGAGAGGAGAGGGGAAAACCAGAACAACCAACAGAGAGGAAAGGAAAGAAAGAGGTCAGAGGAAGAAAGACAAAAAGAGGAGAGAAGAAAGTAGAGGAGAGGGAAAGCGAGAGAACAGAGAGGACGAGACAAGAACGGTGCTGAGGTTGAAATTACACAAATCATCTAGGGCTCCACTGGAAGAGTGTGTGCTGTGCACGTGAGTGTGTTTCTGCTCAGGTAAATAGTGTGGTCTTTTCAGGCCTGCTATCTGGGCTGCTGGTGTAATCCCTCTGTATGAGTGTCACAGCCCTGTTCCCCTGGCATGTGGAGCATGTAGCACCCTCTGTAACATACACGCTACACACATGTTCTCCCCAGGACATGACACGCTTTGACACGACTTCCAATGATCTTGGTGACACACGTGAGCGTGTTTCGTAACAATCCTGAGTGTGTGTGCCTGTCTGTGTGTGTGTGTGTGTGTATGTGTGTGTGTGTGTGTGTGTGAGTGTGCCTGTGTGTGAGTGTATGTGTGTGTGTGTGTGTGTG
>JAVQIZ010191555.1:0-14957 GCA_036023535.2 Galaxias brevipinnis | reverse complement strand
CTTGAGATCAGTAATGCAGAGTCCCTAGACATTTTTAAAAAACGTCTTAAAACATATATGTTCTGTCAGGCTTTTAGCTCCTCCTAACCTCCTTTTATTGTTGTTGCCTACTGATTTTAATATGCATTGTAAAGTGTCCTTGGTTTTTAGAAAGGCGCTCTTAAATTAAAGTTATTATTATTATAGAACAACATACTGAATTTAAAAACAAAAACATGTGGGATTCAGAATAACACACAGTAAATGTGATGTTATACAGCGAGTGTGATTTAGAGCTGTGTTTGGCAGGCATTTTAACAAAACTAGTGTTTTCATTGATTTATAAAAAAATATATATTTTTTTGTGTGTGCGCCAAGTTACTAATGTTTGTGTTTCCGTCTTCAGCCACATTCGTCGAGAATCAGCCAGAAATGCATCTCTTTTGTGGAGGGCACTCGGTGCACCAACAACTGTCTGCCCATGACCAGACACTGTGTAAACCGTATCCTTAAACACCTAATTAATTTGATGAATCTGCATGAGCCCCAATCTTCTTACGACAGTGGAAATGTTTGCATCACGCTTCACAATGTATCGATATTGAAATATCTAACTTTGGTAAATCTTATCGCCTTTTTCCGGGTTATTGTACTTTTTTTTTTATTTTGGCATTCTGGTCATGGCTGTCATGTGTTTTTATAGTTGCATTTGCTGTTCCAACAAAAAAGGACAGTTGTAACTCTTTCTTACAAAAAACCTTCTAGTTTAAACTTCTTTACAATCAAAGCTATGAGCTTGCAGGAAGATTTGTTTCTTGTTTAATAGAATGGTTGTGACCCTCTTAATATGCCAACCTGTAGTTAAAGTCAGGATGTGTCCCTTTAAATTTAAATCTCCTTCTCATTACAGTTTCCGTTAAATGTAGCAAGGCCCTAATCAAGACGGGCAGCTTGTTGTGGCTGTCGGTTTCAAAAGGAGCCAAAATCGACCTCTTCCGATGGTCTGTTGGTTTTCCCCCAGATTTACAAGGGGATCGTCAATTCAGTTGGAAGAAACAAAAACACTGTCCCCGTTTTTTATAATAAACCCTAGATTGTTTTAATCCTTTTAGATTCTAGTTACATTAGACACAGGCCGTAGAACCTCCACCAGCATGATAATTGAGGACTTAGTTGTTTTTCTGACTGAATTTCTATTAATTAAATTAAGATGGCAACTATAATTGTCTTGATAGGTCGAAAAAAACAACTAATAGACTAGTATACATATACTTTATTTTTCTAAATGAAAACGCCACTAATTATTACAATCCATGCTTGGTGAGAGTATGCGCACTACGTGATTGTACTGAACCATTTAAGCCCACCATTTGTACAATCCTGTTCTTCACAACATAATACAAACCCTTGTGCTGAGCTGCGATTGCAGTAGGTCTATTTTTATCTGAATATTATTGTTAAACTCTTAGTCATAATTGTTATTTGTGCAGAGCAGAGAATTGTGTGCGTGCGTGCGTAATTGTGTAATTCTACATTTCATTTGAATTCCATTGGCGAAGTCAAATCTACAGATAAACATTTTACTGATGGTTGATAATGGAACATAATGGAACACCTCTGGAGTTGTGAATTTTTGGCCAATATTATTAAACACTAAAGCAACAGGCTCCTAGATATGATAACCCCATACGTAATCCTTGACCATAGCTTCAGATTTGTACCAGGATTCCAACCAGGTTCTGTTCAAACTGTGCCCGGGCCTCAAGGACGTTCCCTGTGACCGGCCAGTCCACATGGGCCAGTCGGAGGAGCCCCGCTGCCCACTACACTTTACCCTGCCTCCCCCCATGTACCAGCCAGAACAGGAGACCTCCCAGCACCAGCAGATCACCATGGCCACCAGGGAGAACATGTACCTGAGCACGGCAGAGCTACAGCCCACAGAGAGCCTGCCTATGGAGTTCAGCGATGTACGTTGCCCTTCTTAAAATTTCTCACTTCCTTTTTGTTTCGGTAGTCGTGAAAAATGTCTTCGTTAAGGAAAAAGTTGTGTGGAGATGTTCATTGTTTATTTTTCATGGTACTATAAATCACAGAACTTTATTTTTCTTCTACTCTTGAAGTTTTTCACTCTAGAAAAAAACAAACCTGTGTACGCTTTACTTATTGAAGTACATCACATGCCCTAATCAAGACGGCCAGCTTGTTGTAGCTGTTTGTTTCAAAAGGAGCTAAAATCAACCTCTTCCGATGGTCTGTTGGTTTCCCCCCAAATTTACAAGGGGATTGTCAATTCAGTTGGAAGAAACAAAAAGACTGTCCCCGTTTTAAAATAAACCATAGAACTTAAAGGTCTTGACTGAAATTAGATTATAATGTACACTAGAAGCAATGCTAAAATATTCTTGCTGATATTATTGAGGTGTACTTTAAACATGTTTAACTAGACTTCACACTGGTGTACCCTAAATGTTTTTCCTTAACTTCTAACCTTTTTACTCCTAAACATATTTCCCAATACTACTGACCTTTTTACCCTAAACGTATTCCTCTCTACTTGTAACCTTTTCACCCTATACGCATTTTCCTATATTACTGATCTGCGTAGCCGGGTTACATAAGCATACTCTCCCGCTGTGTCAGCAGGACCTGGACGTGGAAGGAGACGGCATGCAGTGCCCGCCCTCGCCGCTGCAGTTTGACACGGCGCTGGCTCTGGAGGACCACACCATCCGTGCCATTGCTGAGGCCCCCATGGACATACTGACCGGGGAAGACCACGTCGATCTGGACGCCTCGGGACACGAGTTCTCCGACCAGGAGGTGAATGCCATAATGGAGAAGCAGGTATACATCATATGGCTTTGATTTGTATGTATATGTATGCATGTATATGTATACAAACATGCTTTGAATAAAATGTGTGTGTGTGTGTAAAATATTTATTTTTTTGTTTGTTTATAGTATATATTATTCTAAATAGGTAAATTGGTCTGTGGCCTTGCATGAGGAAATGTGTTTGTTTGATTTTTACTCTGTAACTTTAGTAGTTAAACTATAGTCAGCAAGGCTCTAATCAAGACATGCAGCTGGTTGTAGCTGTGTTACTAACCAAACCGAAATTGACCTCTTCCGATGGTCTGTTGGTTTTCCCCAAGATTTACTAAGGGGATTGTCAATTCAGTTGGAAGAAATATAATGATCATTTTGTCTTTTATTTATTCAGCTCTGCGATGGAGTTGACTTGTCTATGTATAGTCTAATATAATATAATACACACCTGTGTGTTTTCAATATATAGTATATATTGTTTTATATTCTGGTGCAGATATGTGAGGGAATTCCTTTTAAGCTGTTTCTGTTTAGTGTGTGATTGAACAAGTCAACCATTTGCACAGAGAATTTGTTCAGCACAATGTAAAGACACAACAGGCATGTAAAGATTGTAACCTGTTGTAGACCTGTAATTGTCCTATTCAGTAGATCAGTACACATAGGAACATGAAATGCTTGCCTAGTGTACATACTGCGTGGTCTAAAACACATGAAATGATGATTTGTTGCCAACACACCTGTATCACTGTGGGGGTCACCTGTACTGCAAACACCGTCATGGTACAGAACAGGTATTCTAAAAATGATCATTGAACACAACTTTCTCTAATAATAGCAACAGACGGTGCCTCCTCCCACAGTTTTGTGGTCATGTGACAAAAAAAAAATGCTGTCTCCCTTTTCAGATTGTCTCGGAGGTGGTGGGCGGAGAGGAGGATGCCACCACTGAGAATTCACTCCAAGAAATGAACCTTGCAGCTGGAGATGCCCCCAGCTAGGTGCAAGGACCACACCCCTCCCCTCACCCAAGGACTAAGCTGTTAATTCCATAAAAGTATGGATTTTGAGTGTTTATGGAATTTGATGTCGGGGTAGATCTACAGTGTAGATCGCAGCCATCCCCAGCTGGAGAGAAAATGTCACCCAGGCCTTTTCACACCAACGCCAATAAACTTTGTTTCATCTATTTTTATTTCAGCTGTCATCTCTGTGGTATTTATTGTTGTAGTGGCAGTTTTTTTTCCCTCAACTATTCCAAATACAAATAAATGTTTATTTTCTACAGTTCTTCGATTCTTCATGAATTGCAGGCCAATTTGTTAGGAATAAAAAAATATATGTCATGTTACCACCCTCTAATCGTTTAATGAATTCTCTGTAATAAAAAACTACGTGTCTCATGATAGTCCATAACATGTTGCGGTACGGTATTATTTAGAATTAAATTTTAAAATGCAAAAATATAGGTAAGGTTAAACCTGGCTGACATAAGTTGATCACGCGACTACACTTATGTTTGGCATGGTCTGACTCGGCCCCTGGACAGAAATTGGGGCGGGTAAAGCAATTCCATGCAATGACATCACTTTTCCTTACTCCAAACACGAGAAACGCAGCGAAAGAAAGGCTGCCGGATGACATCGCAACTCAAGAAATGCAATAGCTACAATTACACTACGAATACAATCAGATGGGCACAAGTTTCCCCCAAGAAAATCAAATAGGTTATAAATGAGGTGAGTGTTTTTTCTTTTGGATTTCTTATTACCAAACCGAAAATCTCAAGATTGATATGTTTGCAAGTGCAGATGGAAAACGCATTAGCGATGTGCATGAACCGGTATGTTTTCTGCACGTAATCTAGTTCATGTTATTTGTCGTATTCATCTGGAAAGTCTAAATACACTCAATAGTGTCTACTTCGTTAAGTGTGTTTAATCCAACGACCGTGTGCCCTTGCCTCTTAAGAATTGTTTTGGCGAATCGACGTCTATGTCAAATCGCACAGAGGAATACATGTTAAAGGGGAAAACACGCTCTTAAGAATAGCATCGGTTGCATTTTTGGTGAGGTTGGAATGAGTAGTTTGGGACTACAAGACTAAATACAGGGGCCCACAGCCTATGGAACTGGCAGTGGGTCAACCAAAATATATCCCATGCCGTTGATGATATGTATTTCCAAGCTGTGCTGGGATTACATCATGATAAGCATTGCCAGTGACTTATTCAAGTGTAATGGGCAGTATAAGTACTCTCTCACCCCCCTTGCCTCTAATTGTTCACAGATGTACTGCACGCCTTTGTGTTTCACAAAAAAGCTGCAGGCCAATGGGCTGATTCCAAAAAGCCTATTATAGTCTACTATAGAATTTATTTGAAAATGGAAAATGTGGCATTCAGTTAGAATATCGTCAAGTGAATGTTTGCAGTGTATAATGTCTTCCAGTGGCAAGCCACTTTACACTAGCCTGCATTTGTGTTTTTTCTTAGTCAGACGCTTCAGTTCCTGCTTCACAGCAGACAGACAGGGTTGAGCCCACTACAGACATCCTCTTGTAGAAAAAAATACATTTTGCATGACCTTCTGAACCATGGTTGTTCCTAAAGAATGTCTTCTCCTGCCCCAAAATAAGCAGACTGGTCTATAATTCAAGTCTTTATATCTTCAAAAGTGGCACATCCAGGTCATAGCCACATGCTGTAACTTGGGTCTATTTTCAGCAACCCTGTGGATTGGCCCGTACCCCTCTCTGTGTGTAAATGCCCCCCTCTTTGAAGATATGCTAGACTTGGCTTCTCCTTATCTACTATCAGTTCCCCATTTATTGCCCTGCCGTTAGCTGCATGCAGGTAGTTACCATGGATATGGTGTGGTGAGTGAAGGCGCTTCTGGGGCTCAAATTAGCATGTAGAAATATTCATCGCATACCCCACAGAGCCGGCGAGATACGAGAGAGCTCACAGCAGGGGTTAGCTGTTTGTGGGGGGGTAGAGGGGGGTGGGGGGTCTGCCATCTCCCCAAGATATCACCACTGTACCCATACAGACACAGTGAGACATACTGCAGATATTTGGATGAAAGGAATTATCTCTCTGCCTGCACTGTTTCCTCCCACAGCCATTTGGGGCTCTGTTTTCTCCACATGGAGAAATCTCTGAACCACTTAATCAAAGCAGTAGATGCTCTTTTTTTGAGTGTGAATGTAATCTGGGGTTTGTGCTGAAAGGGGCATTGTAAAACAGCTTAAACCCACCGCCCTGTCTTTTGTATCTCACCGTGCAAACTGTGACCTTACACCCCTTGGTTTTCAGAAGCAAGTGTGTATACTCCAGTGTGCAAATATGGTTGAACGCTCACCTAAAACTAATGGTATGAGGTACCTAGTGTGTAGGACTCATTCAAAATCCACCCTAAAGAGGAATCTGCGGTCAGACAAACATTGGAGTTGGCAAAACACTGCTGGAGCTACAGCTGTAACAAACATTCAATTCATCGACCCGGCCAGGGAAAATACGCCTTGGAATGTAGCTTTAATCAATTCAAGCAAACAGGCTCACTACCACTTTCCTCTTTGACCAGCGAGAGGCTAAATGGACGTAATTTGGTTCACTCTGTAGCCAGCACAGATCCAACTGACTCTGTTGTGAAATTCCTTCAAAGCTTAATCCCTTGGCCTGCTATCCCCATGGAGCAAGATTGTTTGGATATGGAATAGAAGCAAACACTCTGTAAGGCCTATATTTAGGTTCCATAGTGTCACCTTTTTTAAAAAAAGACAGGGTTCCTTTGTGCACCCCTGTCGTTTATTATCATTTGTCTTAAAATAAATTGTTATTGAAGCCCAGTGTAGTGCACCGAACACCCCCCTCTCCCCCTCATCTATTCCGCAAAGCTCCCTCCTCCCACTAGGTGCCCTGGATTTGCCTTGCTTTGAATGTTTGAAGTTCTTACAGGCTTTCTGTTCCAAATCCTCACCATCAATTTGATCTTTATCCTCTCGCAAACATTCGGCTACTCTTTCCCATGGATATTACAGGCTGGCTGTTTACAATTGTTTTGATTGAGAGCAGCTGCGCTTCTGGTCATTTCAGATGAATAAGAAGGGACTATGCTAGACGATATGTAGCAAGGTTTCCTGTGACCCTCATATGTCATTATTTACTTTCTTTACCGATACCAATATGAGCAATCTTTCATTCTGTGCAATAAATATGTTTATCTTTTTGGTTGAAGACTAGGCTCTACAGTGCACCTATGGGTCCAGCTGAGATGATACTGTGGTTTTTGATGGTATGGTTATGGTAATGTCTGAGCCAACCAGGCTGGTGAGCAGATGTCAAGCTGCTTTGTCCCTTAACCAAAACATCTGTCAGGCTCACCTTCTTAAACATCAATCTGGACACCCTATCTCATTCAACACAGGAATGGGTTCAAAAAGTCTGTGAGGTGTCAGTGTTTGGGTCTCAACCTAATAAATAAGCTGGTTTAAGGGCCTGCAACATAAATATGTCTTCTCTTGCTGGTGTTTGTCGAACCTCTCGAATATGGATTCCAAAGGTTTTTTCAGTTTAAAATGTCACATCCGTATGAATAAGATTATAAAACTGGTTGTAATTCAGCACTTATGCTGAACGGGGGATTTGTCATCTAGCTGCAATTTATTTAAGTTCTTAAGGAGGCTGATCTGCAATCAGTTGTGCCCTTCAGATCTTGATTAATTGGATGGCTTAGGCTTGGTAGTGGGTTACCATAGATAGATCTTAGATCAGACTTACTGCTCATTGTTCCAAATGTATATCAGCCTAAACCACACCTTCCTGTTAAGTTTGTTACAACTGGTGTTGATGTTCTTTTTTGGCAGATTTTGCCTGTATTGTCTCACTCTGCCCTGGGCAACCAGCTAAGTATTTCATAGCATGTTGGTCAAAAACATCAGTTGTTTGGTTTACTGGCTCATTGATTAGCTATGATTTGAAACATTTGCTGCTGCCTGGCGTGATTCTTTGTGAGCCAAATGATACTATCTCTTTCCATTGTCTTTTTACCCAGCTCCTCGGTTGCCATGGTTACTGAACTTCCTAGCCAAAGAATTTACATCGGTCATGACAAATGGTGTTCATTACTCAGCTTATATGATATGGTGAAATAAAATAAAAAAGATCTTTCTTCAAATCTTTTTCACCTCAGAGGATTCAGAGGAGTTTTTGTAAGTCACTGTTACGCCGAATGAGTACACAGATAACGAGATTTTTTTTAAACTTTACTTTCTCTGCTTTTTTAGAATAGTTTGGACCTCTGGCACGTGTAAGTATTTAATGTTAACTAACTACCAACATACAAAACAGCTAAGATCAGCAATGCTGACTAGAGACAACTTGTAGACAGTGATGAATCTGTCTGTATCTCTGGGATACATATCAACAACGTGCAAATGGACCTTGTGTCAGAGGCCCATGCCACTGCCACTGGACTTTTCTTCTTTTTTTTTTTACAGCCCCAGCTGTAGACCCACCCTGCCCATCTCCCCACCTAGCAGAGTAACCAGTGTCACATTTCTAATAGGTGGATTAGCCCCCCTTCCAACTCACATGGACCCCTGCACATTACTACCCATTAAACTGTCTGCTTCTCAATGGGGGTTTGTTACCCCAAGACTCTGATTTACACCTCCTAATCACGAGTCCCCCTGACAGATAGATCCCCATTCACACCCAACCTGCCTCTACCAGGAATAAGAATGGTCCCAGATTGACCATCTGCCATTGAACAGTTGCCTTTTTTTCCCTGTTTGATGTGTCGTTTTTCTTTTTCTTTTTTGATTAGATGTTTCTGCTTAAGCGAGGTAAATAAGGTAGTAGTAGTGCTGTGTGTTTTCTCTCTTGCATTCTTGAGTTTCATCAGGGAAATGTTGTGTTTACCAACTCATGGGGAAGCTAGTCTCATGACTTCCTTTTTACTACCAGTACTGTCGCTCCAGGTTAGTTAGTCAAATGACCTTTCTATTGACAAGTAATACTCGTTTTATATATCGGTTTCTCTTTAACTCGTTTAGTGGAACTTGAGTTTTAACTGCACCCGACTAATATCATTTTCTCTCCCCACCAGATGTTAACATTAACGTTGAGAATACCTCTTAGGCTGTTGAGTAGGGCACAGGATTCTTCACAGAGAAGTGAAAGTGGATCTTCGAGAGGAGGGAGACGAGGGAGAGGACGGGTCACAAAAGGCCTTTTATGTCGGATACCATGTTCTCATTCTCCTCTGCGCTAGCTTCAGGGGGGTCATGTGACCTGCTTTCGCTCAGGTCATGTCATCCTTTGAACCTCACGGTGGACTACGTTGCTCTCTCAGTGTCCCATTCACCCCGTTACAGATGTCGTTACTGTCGGACACGGCCGGAGTTAGCTGTGTGTGTCCATCCTCTTCCCCCTAATCCTTTCATTCCCTCATCTATTGACGGTTTAGATCAGTGATGAAGAGGAGGCCTGTCGTTCATCGTTCTATTTGTTCTCTATTCCAACCACTAGGTGGACTCTGGCTAACTGTCTTACTGGAAGAGGCTAGCCAATGAGATTCATTCAGGAGGGTTTGCGCATCCTACAGCTTATGCTTGGCAAATACATTTGGGGATTTGGAGGTATATATGCCGTTGAAAAAATGGTTAAGCAGTGGGGGATTTTTTTTTTTTAACTAGAAGCAACTTGCAACAAATGCCCTCTGGCCTGTCTGGCTTGGTCAATATCTATGTGGCCCGGGTCTGTAGCTAACTACTGACATTAACCAAGGAGCCCTGAGGCTTTCATTTTGACTAGAGGAAGTCTGGTCTGGAATGAAGTCAATTCAGGTCAGGTCTCTTGTCAAGTCAATTACGGTCAAATGGAAAAAAAGTGGGGGCAACGGTACCCTATATGCAAAATTTCAACTTGAGTAGTTAAAGTTACAATAATTGTTCATATTTAGTTTTTTTCACATCAGAATCCGTTATGTAGATTGTTTTAAATATGAGGTTTTGTGACGCAATTGATTTGTTTACCATTCCTTGTGGCTTTTACCATGTAAGTCCCTAATGCAAATGTGTTCTGCCTCCACATAGTTGCGCTATTTGTTGTCAGACCAGACATTTGTGTGATTTTATTAAACAGGAAACAATATGAGTCACTTAAGAGGAAGATCTGAAGGGAAACCTAAGAGAGAGAGAGAGACGGGAGGGAGGGAGGGAGGCAGGGAGGCAGGGAGGGAGGGAGGGAGGGGGCGTTATAGTTTAGGCTGTCTTGTCACCAGTGCATGAGGAAAACATTGAAAGAGACTCGATGGCCCACACTGAGGTGAAGTCACTACTGGCTGATACAATCAAATTCCTTTTAGATTGAGGATCACACTTAAAACAAGCTCCCCAGCCCCTTGACATCTATACACGTTCAATACCGCTATTCAATCCTCACTTCTGCATGTGAAATATTGGGTCATTGATTTGCCATTCATAGCTCCATATTAGAATCTGTTGAATAGTCAGTCATGTGGGAGAAAATCTGACACTTATTACCAATGTGAACCAGAATGGAAATCCTCTTATCCCAGAGCTCTGAGCACCGGGCTTTAAGGCACTGAATGGCTGTGGCTAGTGGAACTCTATTACAGCCAGCCAGTCGGATATCCTCCCCCTGTAATGTCCCTTTGTCCGCTGCCTGCTAGGGTCTCTTTTGAAACCTAACCCCCCCTCTCTCTCTCCCTCTCTCCGACTTTACGGCCAGACCAGCAGCTGTAGGGTTAATCTTTAGCAACGGCAGCAGCGACAGAGGCAGCAATCGTAGCTGGGAGGAGGTGAAGGAGGAGGGGAGAAAAGGACAGCAGAGGAGAGCGAGAACGAGCGAGCAAGAGAGAGAGAGAGAGATGAGAGGAGAGGAGAGGAGGTGGGGGCTGGTGCACAGCTGTTGGAGGAGGCAGGGTCTATTGGGGTAGGAAGCTTGCCTCACTCTCGCCCTGGAACAATGGGAGACATGGCAGCCTCTGCAGAGAGCACAGAAACATACACACAATGCCCAAGGACAGGGCCTCTCTAGCGCCGGTTTGGAGAGGAAATAGAGGCTTCCCCTTTCGCTACTTGGAGTGGGCGTCATAGGATAAGAAGCGTGAAATACTTCAGTCAGAGAACACAAATGTAAGGTTGTTGCTGCTCTTTTTTTTGTTGTTGTTTTGTTTTTTGTTGCTGGTGCTTTACATTTTGAAGCGAGGGTGTTTTGGATGCGCTATCTGGATGACACAGCAGTGAGGTGAGAAGACAGTGACTCTTACAGGAAACCGGATCTTATTTTATATTTGAATGTAATGGAAAACACGTAATGTTTATCCATCAATATTGATTTATAGAATTGTATGGTAGCTTTTCCTGTGTGTCGTTTGCGCTCTGTTTCCCTGTGTACCCTATGTCAATATGTAGTGTATGTAGATGACACTGTGTATTGTAATGGTGGCAGCGAGAGGGACCGAGGGGAGAAGGCATGTTTGGTTTAGTTTTATGGAGTTGCTGAGCAGATGGACGGGGTGGGATATGATGGAGAGAGAGAGAGTGAAAGAGAGAGAGAGAGAGGCTGCAGGGCACGTCCTCTTTACCCTGCGTGTGGCCACGGGATGGTCCTGTCTGCTACACACAGGACACCACTACAATGTTCATTCAATACAAAGACCTCCTTTTTTAAGTCTGAAACGGTGGCAAAACAGTACCAAAAAATTGTGAAGACGCATTATCATAAATTGTGAATCGGTCATGGTGGCGATGTGCATGCAAGACATTTGTGGTGGGAGATGCGCCGCTCCTGTCATTCCTGCTTGTTTTCCAGTTGGAGGAAATGAAACCCACCCCGTTTGGCTGCACATGGACAGGCAGACCCTCCTGATATAGATCCTGGTGGAGGGTGGGGTTTGAAGGCTGCCTGGCAGAGGTTTAGACAGCTCTCCCAGAGAGGCCAGCCACCACCACCACATTCGCTTTGATTACTCTCAGACATGGCGCACACCCAGCCAACCCTCTCTGCTCTGTAAGGGAGCTCCTCCTGTACCCATGCCCCCCCCCCCAACCCGCCCACCAGCTCCCAATTCAACCCGAATTCCCTTTTCCCACTCATCCTCCTCCCTCCCACTGATCCAATATATTGCAGTGTGTACAATTCGTTTCGGTTCCTATTGCCATACATCAGAGAGGAGGCATAGCGAGGCAGCCAGCCCACTAACCTGATTCTGTCTGCGTCTTAGTCCCCCTGTCTGCGTGTTAATATTTATTCCACCGTGCATCGACGTCTAGATAATTGATGCAGATAATGGCGCAGTATTGGCGTGGGTGGGAATTGTCTTGCCCTAAATAAAAAAAATTTGGGGGGGGGGGGGGTTGGGTGTGTTTCTTCCCTCCCCAAAATCTGCCTTAGTTCCTCCTTCCGCCGCTGTAAGTCTTCCTGGTTTGCCCGTATTGTTTACGTCTCCCGCCTACACGCTTTGCCTACATGGGGCCCTCAACTTCAATCTGCGCCTTGTTTGAAGCTTGGCAGATGGAAGGCTTGCTGTTTGACATATCCTGCCACCGTTGAGCTTCTGCTGAAAACCCCACAGTGTGTGACTGACATGATTTAAGAGGCTCTGAGCCCCGGCTCTCCTCTCGGCTTTTTGGCAGAGAGGCCCGCTTTCGATTTCACAGTCTTGCCCTCATTCCATGAATATAGGCAGCTCATTTCATGCGGCATCCAAACCAACTCCCGACTGACTGAAGCAGACCAGACAGGACCTCGGCACACACACCGAGACGTGATATGTAGTGGCCCAGTCCAGTCCTTCACAAAACAAATTCACATCTGTGGAGAAACGAATTGTAAATCTTCAACGTGTCATTTGATCTATAAATGTGTTTTGTTTGCCCTCGCTAGAAATCACAGATCAGCTTTTTTTCTCGCGGGAGCAGGTGCGCTGACGAGGACACGGCAGACTTTGCTCAGCACACAAACACCAACACAAATACACACACACGCACACAGACACACACCCTCAGATTGCATGGGGCAGATGCTAAACACTGCTAATCCCATTTGAGTTGGACAAGATCTAGAGGGGATCAGCTCTGCCTCGCCCTCGCAGACGGCTTTGGAGAGAGGCGTTAACAAGGGGCCGGGGCTGGAGCTGGAGGAGGAGGCCTGCATCTCTCACAGGAGATCTGGGTTGATACGAGTGGACCTGCCCTGCTGACTGACTCACTGACTGACTGACTAACTGACTGACTGACTGCCTGACTATGTAACTGAAGCCTCTGCCTCTTCAGACACAGAGGGAAGTCCCGTCCACTCTCTCTGTCTGAGAAAAGAGCCCTGTGGAAACACGGGGGCATTATTACTGGTGGATTCCGTTAAATGGGGGACTCCCAGATTAGAAAGTGGAGGACTCGATTCGTAACCCTCCGCGTCGGCGGTCTTGTGTGGCGCGGCGGGGACGTTATCTGCAGCACATTAAAGTGGGCACTGCTTAAACGCTGTGTCTGCTGAATTATTCATCCATCTTTCTTTCATTACACTTCACAATGACTCACAAGATGAAAGGGAAAGATGAGAGGGAAGAGAGTGAGAAATAGAGTGGGAGGTGGAGGGGGGGGGGTCTGCGGTCTTCTTGGCGAGGCTGGCGTCGTCTGCTCTGTGCTGGTATCTCCCGCGGGCCATGCCGATTCCTCCTCCTCTTCCTCTGCGTCTTCCTGTTCAGACGGAGAGCAGAAGGAGGCTATGGCCATCTCTGGCCCCACTACTGTCAGGGACATTGCTTTTAAAAACCTATGAGTAGAACCCCACTCTCTCTCTCATCAGAGGACGTGTTCTCGAGGCCGCTGCTAGTATAAAGCTATCTCTGTCACAGAGACACATGAATTGATTGTGGTTTTGGTTTCAGCAGACAGTTCCTCGAGGAGGGAGGGAACGAAGAAGAGGGGTAAAGGTAGAAGGAGAAGGGTAGAGGTTAAGGAGGTTAACAACAATGTGTCTTTTTTTCAGCTCCTTGGTTCTGGCGGTGGGAGACAGAGTTGGGTGGCAAGAGCGTGACTCACCTTTGGGGGTTTTTAGAAGGTGCTGTCATCTCAGGTGAGTGTATTTCCCCTCTAAATAAAGTCTGCTATTCTGCTCTCTCTGTCTTTCTCACCACCTGTGCCACAGAAACACACGGTTCAAAATGGGCAGTTCAAAATAGGCCTTCTATTTTCATGGTACCCACCCAGGAAAACTTGATGGGTAGCCCATAGAAAGATTTCCAGACTTGTTCTTTTCTCCCGAATGACACATTAGGTTTTTGTAGTATAGTGTTGCGAATGTAATTTGTTCTCCCAGTTTGAATGTATCTTTATGTCCTCAAGCGTACATTTGTCGATAAGCAGGGATCCATTTTTACAGCTATTGTCAGGCCAAACAATAACACAGTGCGCTCTCTTGCTCCAAGGTGTGGAGTGGAAATGCATCAGTATGTCCTCGAGCTAAACGCTTTGTTGATACGCAGGTATCTATTTCCCGGCTTTCTGTCAGCCCAAACAAAAAACACGGCGCGCTCCATTGCTCCAAGGTGACATGGGATACGTCTGGTGGTGTTCACCGTTTGTCCCTCAAACTGTGGACGCCGGGCCTTGCTGCACTTTGTTTACGCTTTGTTTTGTGTTGGGGTTGTACCTGCTGTGTTTAGTTGTGTTTGGTTGGGAAAAAAAACTGAACAAAAACAAAGCCTTTCCCCCAGACTGATGTCCTTCAGATTTAGCTTCTGTTTGTCCTACTCCATACCTCCCCCTCCTTTTGTTTAATCTATTATTACTCCTTTGTTTTTAATGTGTGGCGCTTCTGTTTTGGTTCATGTGTTATTTATATCTCGCCTCACGTTGGATACCAACGCTGACAGGAGAGTTTTTAGCTCAGCGTTTCTTTTGTCTTTCTATCCTTTCTCCGTTCAGATTGGAAGGTGTCTCAATGGCGTTTTATCTAAATGAGAGTAATTCCTCTTATCGGTCAGAAGTCTCAGTGTTATTGTTCAGCGGTAGGGACTGAAGGCTCTGCTGTCTGTACCTCCTCAAGGTTTCACCATGTCTGGCTCCTTTAATCTGTCCAGTAGCAAGTGAATTACTAAACCATATTATGTTT
>JAVQIZ010191547.1:0-10901 GCA_036023535.2 Galaxias brevipinnis | reverse complement strand
TACAGCTTTACTCCATCAAAAACGGACAGAAATTTGATGACCATGTCCGCCTATCATCCTTTTACGTCGTTCTCTCTTCTCCCGCCTAGGTATGGTTCAAGAACCGCCGGGCCAAATGGAGGAAGAGGGAGAGAAACCAGCAAGCGGAGCTCTGCAAAAACGGCTTCGGTGCCCAGTTCAACGGACTCATGCAGCCTTACGATGACATGTACTCGGGCTACTCCTACAACAACTGGGCCACCAAAAGCCTCGCCAGCAGCCCCCTCTCGGCTAAAAGTTTCCCCTTCTTCAACTCCATGAACGTGAGCCCCCTGTCCTCCCAGTCCATGTTTTCGCCCCCCAGCTCCATCCCTTCAATGAACATGGCCTCCAGCATCGTGCCCTCGGTGGCCGGGGTGCCCGGCGCCGGCCTCAACAACCTGGGCAACCTCAACAACCTGAACAGCCCCACGCTCAACTCTGTGGCGGTCACGGCGGCCACCTGCCCGTACGCCACCTCGGCTGGCCCGTATATGTACAGAGACACCTGCAACTCTAGCCTGGCTAGCCTGCGGCTCAAGGCGAAGCAGCACGCTAACTTTGCTTACCCGACAGTGCAGAACCCTGTCTCTAACCTAAGCCCATGCCAGTACGCTGTGGACCGGCCAGTATGAAGACACACCATCTTGACACCCTCAGCCCCCTCACCCCACCCCCAAAAAAAACAACCCCACCCTCTCCCTTCACTCCTAAACCCCATTGCCAAACTCGCCTTTTCCCTCTGGTCTGATCCATTTTCCCACCAAACAAAAAAAAAACACAGTATGTCCTTACCACATACTGTAACGCGATGGACTGGTTCACAACGTTTTTCTTCTCTTGTTATTTTTTTCATGGTACGGAACAGGAATAAGCTTCATACAGAGACAATCAAAATGCCCAGGTGGACCACTACGCTTCAAAGAACTCTCTTGAATATGCCGAGACTTTGTTGCTAAGCCGACCAACTGTTTGAAATGATTTCCTAAGATTTTACCCACTATCATTTTGTTCTTTTGGACTGCATGACAAGAGTGAATTTAGAAACACAGACAAAGCTGGATGCTTTAACTTTTTTTTTTTTGCACTGGTGAGCAGTGTCTTGGCCTAACACCGAAACACATTTGCCACCATTTTGGGAAAAGGTACGTGAGGTTGCAATATGGGAGAAACAGAGGATGTACATAATGGACTTTGTTTTGTTTTTTTTATGTGACAAAAAAGCCTTTATTAAAAATGTAGTGCTTTAAAGAGGAGAAAAGCATGTTCTTCAAGAGCAGACCATAGACTTAATGTACTATACCTCCTTTAGGAATTTGTATATTGGTTATGAATTCCAGTCACCTCAGAAGGTCGTAGTTCAAAGGTATGTGCAGAAGGGAAATAGGTAGTAGAAGGACATAGTCTCGAAGAGTCAGAAATACATTTGAGCAGTTAGACTAAACAAAACATTATTTCAGAACATCAAAAATCTTAATAAAGTAAAAACCCTAAGAAAGCCATTGAATATATAGATTTGTGTGATGTTATACAAAGCGAGTCCATGACTGTAAAAATGTATGTAAGAGTGCAGTTGTTATAAAACAAGCTTTTTTTTCTGGTGTAGTCTGCTTTGTCTCATTAAAAAATCCCAAAAAACAAAGGAAAGGAATCTGTTTTTATTTTGAATGAATTGAATGCCAAGGCAGAAAAGGTACACGTTCTTCCCTGTCTATAAACTAGGACCTATATGACATAAGCAAGTGACATTAGAGAGAGAGAGAGACGCAAGAAACAGTCCCGCCCACAATGTTCCGCTAATGGTGTCATAACAACATGGAAAAGATCGTTTCATCTCCATGGCAACCTTACACAAGAGGGACACGGAGAGTAAGAGAGGGCGAGAGCGATGAAGAGATAGAGATGTTCTTGATGCCCCGTCACTGATATGTTTGACCTACCCTCTTTAAGCAGTAGCCATGGAGGGCTGTCCAGGCGATCCTGTCACTCAGGAGGGATTCTCGCAGGCCGTGTTGGCGCGTTGTCGTGCCAACATTATGTAAGGCCCTTGGGAGAGAGCCTGGGGGCAGACCCATGAGCTGCGAACTCAAATACAGGAGGGGTCATCAAACTAATAAAATTACGTTTTCAGTTTTGACTTATTGTCATGTGCAACCCTGAGCAAAAAGGGTCTTATTTTAATTTTGGACTATAAAGGCTGAAATACTTGTTGGGTCTGAGACTTTTCCGCTTGAAATTATTTTTGGAATTGTGACTTAAATTTTTTATTGGATCCACTTCAATTTAAATTAAACCAGTCCTCAACCTTAAGTTTTTGTTAGTAAAACTGCACCATGAATGCAAGTCTCACAGTAAAGACTTGTTCCTCATTCCTTTTGAATTTCTTTATTTTTTACTTTAAACAACAACAGCTTGTCTGCTGGCAGTCCTGAGTCTAATGTCCATGGGACAAAAGTGTGTGGAGCGTGATAAATCAGTCACACCACCAACCTTTCTCCTTACAACACAGAATCAATATGCCATCAGGGGGGTAGAGATCTGCTAGCTACTCCCTTATGTTTTTACCAACACTGAAAATACAGGAAGCAGGAGGGGGGAAAACCCAACATATTTACTATGTGCCGGAATCATGGTCTGGAAAAAAAATACAACAAGCTGAGGTGATAACGATTACCTCAGAGAATTTAGAGAGAAGAGACAGAAAGTAGTTATGCTTTGTAGAGTGACTTTGGAGTTTGAGGAGGGACCTTTTTTTAAGGGCCTCAGGTACCATGGTTGATCCTTTCTACTGTTTCAATACCCCCAATATATCATAATTGGACGCGTGAACTGGTATTTTTTTTAAAGATATTTCTTTATGTACTGTTTGTTAGTTTGATGAGCAGTGGAGTTAGGGTGTGGCGTTCAACATACCAGCACAGTACAGAGTTGATAAGTTACATGATACTGGTACCTTAATGTACAGGCAGGCCAATTGATGTTAGCCACAGACTTTATGCTAACATGCTAGCATTAGTTTCATTACAACCATTTAACTAGATCACTGGTGGGAGAAAAAAAATTTGCATGTTGGAGTTTGTCTTACTTGGGGTAAATTATTAAATCTCAAAGTATTCCTTATTTCACTATACTAAGGGCTAAGGGAAGAGCTCACAACAACTGTGTTAAACTGTCCTGCATACTGAGCAATGCCCACCACCACCCATAATTCTTGTCACTTGTCTTTGAACCAATATCATATTAATTACAGTCAACAACAGATTAGCATTTAGACAGCTAGGATTTACATCTCCTTTGATAAACTGTTAGTATCCAGTATAGCCCTCTCTCGTTGGAATTGATCTACTGAAAGTGTGACGCTATAAGTTACTGGCATACTTACAATATGTGTAAACTGTTTTATGATGTTCCACTGTTTAGACCATATCATTAAAATGATTCACATTATATTGATTGGAACAATTGAAATGAAATGTGTATAGATCCCAAAATAATCACATTATTTATATACTTAACTTACATTCATAAAGTCTTGGTGAGTCTTGGCATCGAATTTAGAACAGCAAAAAATATATAATATTTAAAGTTACAATATATACAATTGTACAATTAATATTCTTTTTATTGCAGTTGACACTGTGCAGACCATTTGTTCTTGATAAAGTTAATCAACTCAAGGAGCTGGTACGTTCACAAAAATATAAATAACAAATCTCATGACTGTGTTAATCGAGCTTTGAGAGAACTCAAATGGAAATACGTTTTGAAAAACATAAAAACTTAAAAAAGCTTCTTACAGTTTGTTCCAAAAAGAGGATTAGGGTAAAGTAAATTAAATTAAATTAAATGAAACTACACTGGATTTTCAACCTAGCGAAATAAACAATGTCACTTTAAAATGACACCTCTTCATGAACTACTTTCTCAACCTGTTAACACAGAATAAATCAAAGGAGTTTATTGTAAAAGTAATTCAAGGAAAAAAGCTTTAAATGAAGAAAGGCTCTACTAACAGTGATTTAATTTTCATGGCTATAAGTCACAGGTTTCGACAATCACGAGTTTATCCCAGCATGAGAATAAAGAGGAGCGCACCAAGTGATGGTAGCTGCAGCTCGTAAGCTTGTAGAATCAGATTGTTATTTTACATAAAGAATGTATCTGGGTTTTTGTTTACGATAATTAAGGGACGTTACACAAACAATTCATATGCAAAGGATTTTACTTCTCAAGTTTTGTATGATGTGGCCACAATAGAGTGAATTGTATTTGTTTTATTTTCAAATGGAAGTCTTTCAGTTAAAAGTCGGTGGACCACACACACACACACACACACACACACACACACACACACATGACTGACATTTGAAGAGATGACACTATCTCTTTCATGAGGACAAGCAGCTTGAATTTAAAAGATGTTGAGAGTTTTCTCCATGTGTAAAGGCTCCACAAGAAACACACACAAACACACACACACACAGACATATGCACACACAGTACATATAAACATACATACAAACACACATACATAAACATACATACAAACACACACACACACACACACACACACACACACACACACACACACACACACACACACACACACACACAAACACACACACACACACACACCGGCACGTACACACCCTTCTGCCCTATTGTTTGGAAGCAGCGTGGGAGTGTTCTTCTCCCCCATAATGATAGCCTTGCAGTCTGTTCCAATCCCACTGATGGTTTTAGATGCTTCGGCCCCCAGGGCCCAGTTCAGACTGTGGTCCTCCTCTACCTCCAACTGTAATACATTAGCGGGATTAACATTCCAACGGTAAGCCCCCCACAGACCTAACCTGACAGCTTTTCTGTCCTCTTACCCTTAGCCCTCCAGCTTGCTCTGTCTTGCATGTAATTTCCTCTTTGCCTTAACCCCCCCTTCATGCAAAACAGCGAATAAGCCACCGAAAATCATTCACGTTTGAGCAGAATCGTGAAGATTGGCGTACTTGTATTATTTTTGTGTGCTTGAAAAACGAATCGATATCGTTTCAGCTGGTCCTACTGGGGACCTCCAGGGAGCTGTATGGGTAAATACAGAGAGGTTTGCATCACATTCATTGACCCGTGTGTGTTCATTATTCAAGACTCATAGGAATTATTTACGTGGCGGTGACATCACAGCAAATGGTGAATTAATAGAACGCATATGATTTTGGATAGTATCGCAACAATCACATCAAATAATTTGATTAAGCAAATTCAAAATCAAAAGTAAAAGTTAACCTATCTTTATGAATATCTGTTTGAACTCTGTTTTACGTAAAATATCTGTTTTACCAAAAGGTATGATTCCAATTTCCATGTATCATTTATTATGGAGTACAATTTAAAAAGTTAAATTAGTTACTTTGTTTTAGCACAGTTCATATTATGTAGTATATATAGTCATAAAAGTATATGTATCTTGGTATCATCATTGCATTCCCTCATTATATTCCGTTGGTATACAAATTACCTTTTTCAGCATTTACATTAGTGAGAACCCCTTGAGAGAGGCATCATGAAAGTTTAGATTTAATGCATTGGCATTATGTCAGGTTTTTGTATAGCGTACGTTGTGCCTATGAATGCACAAACACAATCATGCACACATTAGCAAATATAACCGATCACTCACCATCTGCAAACATAAGCAAAGATAAGCTCATATACTTTGCATAAACAAAATTGCATTAACATACATATGCATATTGAATATGATAAGAGAGCTTAAGTGAAGCTGTTTCATCCTTATCTGATTTGGTCACTATAACTTTCATAAGGAGTATTGATTAGTTATCGGCTTTACTGAGAAGACAGATTAATTTGCTTTGATATTGTCCCATCTTGCTCTCATTGATACTGTGTCAGTGCACATGGTTGTAAATGGTTTTATCTGTGGCTAATTGATTATCATGCAAAGTTCCTTGTACATTTACACCTTTGGCACTAATTTCAGAACACAACACTCAAAACCGTCACCACTCATAACAGATTTTGTCTCATGTTCAAAATCTTGCACTTTGCATTCATATCTTTGAAGGGACCTTGCAACTTCAGAATCGTTGCTTCAAAACACTAATTTATCATAAAATATAATTGAAAAGTGTATCCGTTTCGGATTGTTTAGCCATGATTGGAGTAAAACTCTACTAGTGTTCTTCTGTCATTCATGAAGATCGATTTGATCGAAAGAAATTAACAAATTAAATCTCTTAGAAAAACACAAACTCACATCAACACAAACACACATCAATACACACACAAACACCCACACATGCACACACACACAAACAAACACACACACACACACACACACACACACACACAAACAAACATCCTTAAGTGGGCAGAACAGACACACAGCTTCTCAGCCCAATCCCAGACACATCTAACTGACCAGTATTTATTCTAGCAGACTTGTGAAGGGAAGGAACCCAGGGCTATTTTCACATGAGATTACATTGGTTCCAATAGCATCAGACCTATCCCAATGCTTACTCTGCATCATCTGGTGCAAATTAGCTGTGCTTCTTTGTTTTTCCTCTTGATCACATTGACCCTGTGGAACGGTTGTTAGGATTCTGTCTGCCATTTCATTGGTGGGTTCCGATCTGCAGTTACTGTTTTTGAAGTCAGGATTTTTGATTCAGTTGTGTAATTTCTGTGGTAATCTGCTATGATCAACACGTGTCTGCCTAACTTTCAATTAAATAATGAAATATCTGTTAAAGAAAATCTACCTCATTTTGCTAATTTATTGTACTCAACCAGCTATTCTCCCAATTTGTTATTAATAAACAATTATAAGAATCATTGTAGAATATGGACGTGACCAAAAGGATGCTGGCCCTGAAAATCACAGAAACGCTACATACTCTTTATTGCCATCTCTTGACCATTAAAAGTATTTCAAGCTCAGGAAATAGCATGTATACATTTCAAAACCAACAACTGACCTTGCACTGAACTTTAGTAAGGACCTTGACAACATAGTTTTGCATTGCTAATTCTATATGTATAATCAGTAAAACATACTGTACAGTGTGATCATCTTTTTTTGTTGACTGCACCTGCCAGTTTCCCATATGCAGAGGCCAGAACTGATGTATATAAAGGACGGATAAGGTTTGTTCAAATATTCTTCTTCAAGGTAAGAGCAGATCCTTTACAAACTTATGTACAATATGCTACTTGTAATTGGTTTAAACTGTATAACTTGTTCTTTTTTAGATGTCTCCATTTTGGTTTGTAGGACTTCTTGGTTGTCTCTTTGGTTCAGCATTTGGTATGTATTTCTTTTTGGTCTTTTTTTTTCTTTTAAGTTGACTAGGTGGCCCAGGTGGCCTAGTTTTTTATTATTATTATTATTTATTTTCTTATTTTGTTTAGTTTACAAAGGGTTGTTCGACTGAGACCAGGTCTCTTTTATAGCAGTGCCCTTTTAGACAGATTTAGATTCTAAAATCTATTCCATAAAGGAACTTACTCTATTGTAGACTGTTATCGGATCCTATGCTTTTGGTAACAGCAGTTTCAAAACGAAAGATCAAAGAACCGTTAAGTACCATTGGAGTAACCAAAAGTGTTGGACTTTGAACAATAGTCCAAATATTCTCGTATGACTTTCATTTGCTTATTTCTTTTTCATAAGTTGTGTGTGTGTCTGTGCATTTGTATGTTGACAGCTGCTGAGGTGTGTTACAGCAACTTGGGCTGCTTTTCTGATGAGTTTCCCTGGGGAGGCACAGCAGAAAGGCCCAAAGCCCTTCTACCCTGGGAGCCTGAATTGATTGGCACACGTTTCCTCCTCTTCACCCCAAAGAATCCTCGCCAACACCAAGCAAGTGGAAGCATTTTGCCACACAATACAGCTATATGATAGACAACTATTTGTCAATAGCATGACCACCTCATAATACTGGAATATTTTCAAACCTTGATGATGAACGAAAAATATTAAATGTATCAACAAATTCAAATTGTCAATCTATTTCGCACGTCCGATTTAGTTCGTCATGAGATTTTCTTTGTTCTTTTTTTCCCCCCTTGTCTGTCTTCAGGAGATCAAAGCTGATAAAGCGGTTCTCAAGGCATCCAACTATGACGCTAAAGTTCGTAGCCGCATGGTCATTCACGGCTACCTGGATAAGACAGATGAGGATTGGGCCCAGGAAATGTGCAAGGTGAGGCTAATTTCACCGCACGTCACAATCTATCCTCAAGTAAATAGCTTAAAAGTTCATAAGACAAACAACGTCAAAGATCCAATATGTGAACAAAGTCACTTCCATTTTTTCTTTTCATTTTCATTAAATTTTTCTTTACTTCATTTTCAATTGTATATGACAACTTACATTTGGAAAGGCAATTGACTTGAAATGGCAATTACAGATTAGTTGATCCATCAAGGGTCACTTTCCTCAGCCAAGGTTTTAACAATATGCTTGATCACAACATGGGAGTCACAAATGTGATGCGACTCTTGTCTCCCAGGTCATTTTACTGGTGGAGAATGTGAACTGCATTGTTGTGGAGTGGAAGAGCGGGATGAAGACCAATTACACCCAGGCAGCCAACAATGTCAGGGTCGTTGGAGCGCAGGTGGCACACCTGATTAACTTCATAACAGTAAGGTTCATCGTCCACCAGCACTACTGGCAGACTGCAACATAACACACAGCCTGTGTTTAGGCTTGTTTAGTTTTTAGTTCGTTTTAGTACAATATCTTATCTTTTACCATGTGAAGTGTCTTTGGGTGTTCTGAAAAGCACTTGTAAATAAAATGTATTATTATTATTATTACAAATGTAAAATACATTCTGATACATGTTTAAGAAGATACAGCCGCTGATGAATCTAGGAAAAATAGTCAATACAGACACCAACAGCCTGGGGAGGGGGAGGGGGGGGGGTGAAGAGGGGGTTCATGCTTCATATCAGAAGGTTATCTATAGGTTCACACAGTGCGAACAGGTGCTGGTTTCACACCTCATCGCCGCCATGAACTGTTTCTAGTCGAGATCATCGTTCACAACAGTTGCCACATGTAGAAACAAACAGAATATGAACCACCACTGTGAAGTTGTAATTCATTTGTAAAAAAAAAAACACAAACACAGATTGCTGAAGACAGTTACTTGACCTACACTGTGCGAATGCTTGCACTAGTACCAGGTAACTTAACCATGACCCTGTTGTATGTGTGTACGTATGTGGCAGAGCAAAATGGGACAGAAGACTGACACGTTCCACCTTATCGGACACAGCCTGGGGGCTCATGCTGCGGGAGAGGCTGGTAGCAGGACTCAGTCTCCCCTGGGTCGTGTCACAGGTCAGGGGATACACGCAGACAGCTGAAACCACACTTTGTTCAGATAACACATGACAGAGAGTTCATAGATGGTCAGTGTGGAAGTTTAAAGTTACACTCATTCATCTGATATGTTCAAAAGGGAAGGGTTTTAGTCAGGGTTAAGGTGAGAAGGTTTTTAGGAGGGGGGGGGGGGGTATGTTTGTTAGAATTAACTTGGGCTGTTTAAAGTGATTTATCCTTTAGCAAGTTAACTTAGGGTTTGTAATGGCAAGGTAATAGTTCATACAAAGCTAAAGTAATTGTTGAAAGGGTATATTTATCACAGAAAAGATGTTGCAGCTATTTTATATAAATTAAAGCTTGAAATCCAATGTCATCATAGTAAGTATAGTTTAAGCTAAGATAATTTTGGAGTGAAAGAAGAACAAGCGCAAACCCTCTGCGTTTAACAACCTCCACTGCCTGCCAAACCGTGTGAGTAAACGTTCAATATGTGCCTCAGGTCTGGACCCTACGGAGTCGTACTTTGACGGCTGCGACGTTAGTGTGCGTTTGGACCCCTCTGACGCGCTGTTTGTGGATGTCATTCACACGGACGCCCTCCCTTTCAACCCTGCTCTCGGTAAAATGTTTTATTAAAAGGAAAAGTGTAACGAATGTAAAAAAATAAATAAATAAAAAACCCTGAGTGTTGCATTTGCTTTTCACATGAATCAACAGCAATCTGAAAGTAATATCAATCATTACTGTGCTGGTCTGCTTGCAGGTATTGGCACGTCCCAGGCCATAGGTCACATGGACTTTTACCCCAACGGTGGGGAACGCATGCCTGGGTGTAAGAAGAACAGCGTAGGGTCTGCCCACGTTGACATCGACAGTATCTGGGAAGGTAAAAACAAAAAAAATCACTTTGGGGTGTTTCTGATACTCGTTAAATGCTTTAGTGGAGTGTGTGCCACCATGAAATAATTATGGAATTGACAGGACAGCTATCAGATGATTGTGTATAATATAATGTCCCCAAGAAAATGTGTCACTGTGTGAAATTCAAGAGGGTAGGCTCAATAGAGTCGACTGTCCACACCACTCTGTGTTTGGTGTATGGATGGTATGTGTGCGGTTCAGCTGAGACAACCATTTCTTTCTGAAACTGAATCACGGCTAACACTGCCATGTGTTGAAAGAAAACGCTCCCCATGGACAGTGAAAGCACTCCTACAGTGTGTATGTATATCACAATGACTCATACGTCTGTTTACTCTAAACATCATAAACCAGGCATCTTACAATGAACGCTCCCCATATTTTGGAGTGGTTCCAATGGAAAAAAAAAGAGGTAAACAAACACCTTCGTCAAAGTTGTTCCAGTTGGACCTTTCCGATCAAACATTTCTGCGTTAAATGGCAGAAGGGTGGAGGGAAGGTGTGTGTGGGGGGGGGGGGGGCTGCTTTTGAAATTTGCCGCTCTGTGGCTAGGATAAAGTGGCAGCATTGGTGCGATGCCGGAGGAGGAGGAGGAGGGGGAGCAGG
>JAVQIZ010191536.1:0-22810 GCA_036023535.2 Galaxias brevipinnis | reverse complement strand
GCTATAAAGATAAAAGATAAGTAACATTTATGAGTAAAATCGGTGAGGAAGAGGAAGCAGAAATATTTCTGCTGAGTCACAGTACAACAGCAGAACCTGTCCAGTCAGCTGTTAGAGGTGGGAGGGGGGGGGGAGAGAAGAGATCAGCCTTTTTCCGTCGGCCCCATGGGGAAACCTACCGTACATCCAGAGCACACTGTCCCTATTGTTTAAGAACAAATAACACACACTCTTTCTTTTCACGGCTTTGTCCCCTCAAAGACATTTGGTGGAGGTCAAGTGGGAAAGTACCAATGGGAAGGGAGCACTTCAGACAATCAACGCACACCAACACCAAGGAACAACCGGCGGACACCATCAGTGACGGAAACAACTCTACCCACGTAAAGAGTTAATAGACTTTTAACACATTTATGGACCTGTGTTTATCAAGCTTCTTAGAACACACACACATCTGCAAGCAGTTTAGCATATTAGAATAAATTAGATTAGTTGACTAGGATAGCAATCCAGATGAGCATTTTAGCTGTAAGAAGCTTGATACATCTGAGACCTGATTGTAGATAAATATCACCACCACCGTCCATTTTGTTTTGGAATGCATTATGGGTAAAGGCAAGACGTCCATCTTTAAGTCCTTTTTTTTAACTGAAAGCAGTTACTTTTTCTTTCATATTCACAACAACTGCATGGACTCCGTAAAGCGCAACTGTACTGTAAGAGCTAAACTAATTGCTTCACCTGTATAAGCCACAGCAGCGGTAAAGACTCCTGCTCCAACAGAAGAAGTATCAGGACATTTTAGTTTGTGAAGGCAACTTCAATATGAATAGATACACACACACATTTTTTTGTTCTTAAAAGAACGACCATCACCAGGTCAGTCCTCCTGTAAAACCTGCCAGTCATGAGGGCGGCAGAGAGTAAATCAGGGGGTTGGTGGCTTGAAGAGGCCAGTCTTTCTGAAGTAGCGAACTATGAGGGGGACTGACACCAGGGTGATGCTGATGCGAACCGGGGCGAAAAGCTTGTGAACGGCGTACGCCAGGACAAATGTGCTGGTGCCGGCAGCCATCTTGGACTGAACGACGGTCTCGCTGAAGCCCAGTTTGCACAGCATTGCTGCCATATCGATCCCACTGGAGAAATAAAATAACAAGTCGTGAGTTAGAATGACCAGAGGAAATAAGAGGGATGCAGTCCCACTTGTTTCCACTAGAGGGAGTCTCACTCTATACATTTTGTAAATGTTTCTATTATTTGGCAGTGTTCCATAAATTACCAAAAATAATTGTTACTTCAAGAAGTAGAGCTATGTTTGTCTAAAAAAGGGGCACTTCCCAGTCCAAAAACTGAAGGCATGTAATGAAAAATGACACTCTGGGTCACACCTACCTCAAACACGTGAACTAGCCTTAAATATGTATAATACAATTGGCTATGAGGCCAATACCACATTTCCTTGACAGATCAGCTCACAATAAAAAAAAAACACAACCCTGATCCGCTCTTCCTGCATTTCACCAGCTAAATCCCTCCAAATCCCTATCACTCGCACCCTAACAACTGTCCCTGTGGTAGATTGGTATTGAAATGCCAGTCCACACACCTCTTTCTCTCTCTCTCTCTCTCTCTGTGCCTGCTGAGTGATAATAGCTTGTGTTGGAGAGCCAGAGAGGATGCCTTGCAGTCCAAGGGTCATTACCGCTATCTGTGAAAATCTCTGTGAGCTGGCTGCTAATCTCTGTTTAGCCCTTGTGGTATTCAACACCCTTTTCTGGCAGGGTTCCAACAGGAAAGCAGAGGGGCCACCAACTCCATGGAGCGGGACTCCATAAACAATCCGGATGGGGGGGGATGGTTTCAAAGCGGTTCTAACTATTTAATTACTTTTATCATGAAATTGCAGGTATTTTAGGAACTTTGGGTGAAGCACAGCACAATTTTAAGATTCAGAAGTGTGGTTTTACAGTTTACTGGAGGTATTTTACCTAATATGCCAACCACAGCTGGTGTGTGTAAGACTCAGAGTTGCATGAGAATGTATGAAAGATATACAGCCTAATATATTGCAACAATACTGCATGTTTTTTATTTTTTATACATTGTTTTCCCCTTCCTGATCTATAGTTCCTCTTAGCGCTACACGTTCCGGGTTCTCCTCACTACTGACTACCCTGGCTAGACCATGTCCGGGCTCACCAAGCCTACTGTACCTGGAGACGGCGAGGTAGAACATGCCCAGAGACATGAGCGAGATGGCGACGTGGAAGGAGACCCCTACAGCCCCATACTCCTTGAAGACTTTCTTCAGCTGCTGGGTCTTGGTGGGAGGTGGGCCTCCCTCCTTTTCTGGCTGCTCCGATGACTCAGAGGACGAGGGAGGAGGGGGAGACGAGGGAGCTTCCTTTGGATTCTGGAGAGAGGAGAGGAAGCGTTTGTTGTTGCTGAGATACCCAAACATATCTCTACCACAGCCTGATTTCAACAGCAGGCCCAATAAGGAACTAGGTTTGTTTAATTTTGTGGTGTCCGTTTTTCACTAAAAACAAGTTAAGATAAGCTTCAAAATATGTTTGCCTTTAGCTAAGCTTTATCAATCTTAACATCAAATAAATGTGTGCTGTCCAACTTGTTGGACCCTGAAGTCAGCACAAACAATTTAATAACAAATAGTTTGATTCAATTATTATTCTTTTTTTTTATTATACAATTTACAAATGCAGTCTTTGTCAGGCCTCTCACTGGTCACTGCTGACGCAATGCCATCGTGCTCCCATTTAACAACAACAACAACAACAGGGAATACAGCCTCGTAACCAGGAGGTCCCCCTTGACCACGTGCTCATTCACTCAACTCTATTCACTGCAGAGTCAGCTGATCAAACCTGCTGTAAGTGGTGCTGGGTTATTCACTGAGAGAGAGATACAGTGTGGCTCCCTGGCACAGCCCACACAGCTCACGAGACGCAGACCAACCCCGCTCTGAAGGCTCTGTGTGTCTACAAAGACCGTGTGTGTGTGTGTGTGTGTGTGTGTGTGCATCTGCAACGTTTGTCTTCTGTTGAGTGTGTCACGTGCGTGTCTTCGTCTGCCATGACTTCCAGATGAACAAGGGAGGCAGATACAATCTTGCAGCCAGACATGTAGCAGCAGAGAGCGGGGAGCACGCGGGTGTGCTGCCGTCACACCATTGTGTGGTGGTGGGGCTCTTAAACAGATTAGCTCCAGTGGGGAGCAACAACCCACTCGACAATGAAGCCAGTAACAAAGGCTTCGCTAATATAAACCTACCAGGCCAGACAACAGACCTGGGATGGAATCCTGATGCTATGGTCATTTGAGTCCAACATAGGTGTAGGTTTTTTTTTATATTGGCAAGATATGGCTTATATAAAGCCACATTACATGTAAAAAGACAGAGTCTTATCAATCTTTGGACTCAACTGTCTAGCCTTGAGTGACAATCAGAACGTTAACATTCTGGGCATTAAACACATGACATTCAGTTGTTAGCAATTGCCTGATAAACAGACACAATCTATGCGTTCAGCCACGATGACACAGCGTTCTGGAGAAAAGAACAGTCATAGTTGGCAGACATTGAAAGGAAGGATTAAAAGAAACATGTTCCGTGTCAAAAGGGATAACATATCTATGCTGGGCTCCACCCATGCTGCTCAGTAGGGTAGTAGAGATTATTCACACTTACAAACGGCCAGAGTATTGTAGCTGGCTATTTAGAGGGCTATCTGACTAAACAACGCTGTGCGCCACCAACGACCAGACAGAAGAGACTGGTCATCCTTAAGACCATTTCATTTTGCGTTCATGCTCAAGATCAACCAAAGGAAATTTCTGATATTTTATTAAAAGTCTCTGTTACTTGACACACGATGATGATATTTGATGTTGCAAAGCACATTAAATAACCTTTTGTGTTGAGGCTACAAAGAAACTCAAAGGTAATGGTTAGCCAGTGTCGAGTGCTACCTTGTACTCTTTAATGGGGCCCAATAGGCCTATTGGCAGCTAATATGTCAGATGATCTCCTTCAGTGGACTGGAATCAAAACCCTAAAATGAGACAGAGACTGACTTGGCCCAACAACCAGCTTAAAACTAATACCAATGTCAAGCCTAATCTCACTTTCTGAATCCAGCAAAGATCATTGAATAAAACAGACCAAACCCTCATAGTCCCATTGTTTGCAAAATATGTTCACACCCAAAATATCTACATGCACCAACAAGATCGAGGAGGATTCGTTTGAATTTTATGTTTCTAGAAGAGCGCCAACATTTTTATGTAACATTCAAAATCAAAATCAGCCTCTTGACATGAGGCTCAACTTGACAGAATGAAGCCAAAGCATGTTTATTCGTTATCTGGCCTGACAACAACGGACAAAGACAGAAGGAGGTCCAGAGAGTAGCCCTTTGCTTTGCACAGAGTGCCAGGCAGGCGGGGAAAGGCAGGGGGCAGCCCTTTGCTTTGCACAGAGAGGCAGACGTGGGAGGAAGATGTGGGTGAGTGGCTACAGGGAACCATGCCAGGGAGGGGATAGAAGAGGGGGTAACACAGGGGCAGCTGTGTGTGATAACAGGCTTTCAGTGGGCCGAGAGGGGACGGCAGCGACACACACACACACACACACACACACACACACAAAAGGAGACCACTGCTACTGTCTGCAGCCCTGGTCTACTCTATCTACTACGGAAAAGGTTTCCATCTTTGTTAGCATTGTTCACAATTAAATCAATTGTCTGGTCTTTCAAGGAGCAGGATATACATTGCAAAATACGATCTGAATATGCAAGGGCTAGGTTTGACTGACTGGTATGATGCATGAGCAACATTTGATTGCTCCCACTAAAAACATGAACCTTCTAGGATTAGGTGTTTGACTAGGCATATAGCAGCGGATGCGCGCATGAAGTGACAGGATGAAACACGTTGGAATCAATTGTTTTCAAGTAGTCTTCCAACCATACTGGCTCATGTAACGTTACTATAAATGGCCTAAAAAACATGTAAATAGATCACGTGAATGGCGCCCATTCGGTACGTCATGCATTCTTACATAACCCGGGCAAGCTGCTGGCCAACTTGGCAGCATGACTGTATGTGATGTTGAAAATGTTATGGCTTTCCATTCCATGTTTGCCGCTCAGCTTTTGAGAAACAGAATGTAATGGAAAATACTTAATTGATCCCGGGGGAAATCGTAGAACAGCTATACACACCAGTTGAATAAGCACAAGTTCATGGTCCTGAACAGGCGCAAAGCAACATGATTGCTGGTTAAATATTGTCACAGGGTTAAACAAACACTGTTAGCAGACGTTCATTTACCCCTTTGTTCTCGGCGCTCGCTTCTTCCCCGGCGCCTGCCTCTGGTTTCTTGGCAGCAACTGTAGACGAAGCATTTGCGAGCATGGTTGTTATGGAATAACGCGGCATGCAGACTTTTGAACCGCTCGTAAATAATATAGATTCAACTGTTCTTAATTTGTCCTGCCCACTTAGACATCTCCTAGGTTGGTAGAAGGGCAATCGACTGTTGCATTGTGTATGGTCACAGGTACTGGGTTGACTTTTGGAGAAACTCAAAGCAATAGTGTTTATCCGACCAAAGTGTCCTTGTTGCGTGATTATGACACGAGACGAGTCACATGTATCCCTCTCTTGCTTTCTTTCGACAGGAATAACCAATCTGCGACTACCAATACAAAGAGCACGAGGATATTGCAATCTATAGCTATTGCGTAATGTCCAAGCAATGTCCCATAGTTTATTTGCTCTGAACGGCGCTTGCAATAATCCCAAAGAGTTGCAAGCTGGCTCTAAAGCTGCTCCTGCTGTCGACAGTCTCGCTCCTTGGCAAACAAATATTGTAGACATAGTTCCGACAGACACTGACAAACACTCACGATAAGCAAACAAAGAGCTTCAATAAAAAGCCTTATATTAGATAATGTACGCTAACTAACGAGTTAGTAAACATTCTTCCCTCATATCTCGCACTTGCCCTAACGCCTATGATCGTAGACACTACAGCCAATGAGGTTTGACTTGCGTCGAATGAGCACGCATGCGGGGAAGGAAGACGGGGCTTAAAGGTGTAACAATGCCACATCTGATCTGAATCTAAACCTGTTTTGGCGTAGTACTAAATGATATGGAACTTGTCACTTTGTTGACAAAACTGCACTAAAAAGTCGTCTCTCTCTGTATTTCTGTCTGTTAGTCATTGCATACATTTTCAATAGCATTACCTAATTGTCTCTATGAAGTCAGCCTATTCTCAATTTTGTATCAGACCATCTTAAAAACGTTTTCTCAAATTGCGATATACGTATGTGTGTACTAACAAATATTTTAGTATATCAATTAGACATGGTATTGCGCTATGTGAGCTGTGACATTGAAGATATAGACAGCCCGATCATCTGCAAGTTATTGAGTGAAAGCAGGTGAATTATTCGCATTTCAAATGTGAGTTGTAACATGAACCTGTAGCTAAACATAGCCTTCCTTTTGAGCTAGTCTCAAGGAAATTGAGACTAGCTGACGGACTTTTTAACATTTCCACCAAGATTACTCGATCAAATAACCCACCCCAGTGTTAATAGGTTTTGCATGTTCTGCAAAATGAATACAGAGCGAAGGACTCGCAGGATGGGGTTGTGGTCGTGAGTGTCATGTGTGGGTGATAGAATTCTTAAATAACTATGGAAATAAATGCGTTTGCGCAAGTTCAGAAGAAGCATATTCAACTTTTGAAATTCAGTAATTTCCTCCTCAATGAATGTGGCCCCAGACAGTATCCTTTGGAATTTGCGCGCGCACACACACACGCACACACACACACACACACACACACACACGAGAATCTGGCAGCCAGCCATTGATATAAGCCTACTTGGTTGGGCTGTAACAGAAACCCCTTGCCTTTCTGTTTCCAAACCACAGCATTAGCAGGAAGCGGCATTATTGACTTTTCTGAGGTTTTGCACTTTATGTTCTCCCGCTGCTTGAATTTTTATTTCCACTCAGAAAGATGTCTGAGCTTAGTAGGCCAATGAATAAAACGTTTACTAACAAAGAAAATGGGTTGTTATAATTGACTCACTGTGATTCAAAGGTGCTGTTATTTTGTATAAGGAAAAGGACACTGAACATATAGTTTAATATCTGTCCTTGTGGTTTTCCTCACAAGCTACAAAAACTAGTATATGTCAAGATTATCCAGTGAATACACAAGACATAACATTTAAAACCTTCAATTAGATTTGTTTTGGGCTTTTTCACACAGAATGACAGAAGGATTGACTCTGTGTAAAGATGACTTATTCCTCTAAGCTATGATATATTTATATATATATTATAAAGATCAACCCTTCTTTTCCTGATTTGAAAGAAATGCTTAATCAGTCATTAGAAGCATTGCAGGTCTCCCGGAGTTTTGTCTCAGCGATAAGAGGATTGTGTTGTTTGAGCTAGAAATAAGAACGACAGTGTCTGATGCTTCATAGCAGTCCCACGCAGCTTGTCTCCCCAGCTTGGCAGGCTGGGGATAAGCTCACTGCAGGCGGGGAGGCTGCGAGGGCGGAAAGGCTGACCAAACACGAGGGATTCTCTCCCTCCACCTTCCTTGGCCTTACACTCACCCTGTCAGTACAGATTTGTTTTACAGCACTCCCAATCCCTCTTCTCAACACACACACACATACACGCAAGGCATGTCTCTCCTATCTCTTGCCAGCACATATAAACAGTTGCTAAATCCCTGAAAGTAAGGCATGTAAATTGTGTTCTATTAAAAATGTCACCATTTTTCTTTGTAAAATGGTTCAGAGATTAGGTCCTCATAGGGAATTTTAAAGTAATTTTACAAAGGTTTTCCAATGCATGGATGGGCACCAGCCCACATGCATATTACGGGTCTAAACCTAAATTGCAGAGTCCCATTGACCTCAGCTAACATGTTATCAGCTCAAATTGGTTTGACTAAACTCAGACAAATTCTGGGATTAAAGGTTCTGGTCCACTGAAACCAAAATTTCATCCTCTTCTTCCACCCTCCATCCTTCCTTCCTTCCTTCCTCACCTTTCGCCTCCATTCATCCAATCCATCCATTCATGAGTCAGTAAGCGATCATGGTGGTCAAAGATGTCCCGTAGAGATGGTGGTAATGCTACTCCTGGCGCCGATCCATTTCTTGCCCCCCTATAGAGGTGCAGAACTGGGCCGAGCGCCAACTGGCCCGGCCTGAATAACCCAGCCCCCCACCGGCGCTCCAGAACCCAGCGGAGTCATAATGGGAAGGGCACAATCACACAGACAGAGGTTAATGCAGTCCCACTCATGTGACTCTGAAAACTCCCTAATCCTTTAACTTTTGTTTAAACAGAGAGCTATGTCAATATACTACTTGAGAAGGCCTGGTTAAATAGAAGCCTCATGCTATATGTGCTTGAGAGGTAAAACAAGACAACCCGTTGGTTATTAAAATACTGCTACAAATGAAACATTTGCTTAATTTTCTCTAAATGTCGAAGCAAATGTCAGAATAATTATACAATATATTTCTATCATCTTCAATATAAAAGCCATGAGTTGAAGATTAACTACAGAATTCTTGCGCACAGCCTAGGCAAAGATGACTGAATAGGCACGACACTGTCACTTTCATCCAGCACTTATGCTTAGGAACAATAAACAGTTTATTAGAATAAAAGTAAAAATCGATTAAAAGGGTGAGTTCTTACCTCCAGTGGGTTGATTAACTATCGAAAGAAATAACGCTCCACCTTGTCTTCTCCTGTCAAAGCTCCATCAGCAGCAGTTGTTTTTCTCTGCCGGATGCCTGCGGTATTGACTGCCGTCTGAGCTGTTGACCCCATTGACCTTTGGAGTCAGCGCATGAGAGGAGGCTCAGAGAGAGCTGAATGGGAACGAGGGGCTCCATCGAAATGGGCAGGACCCTGAAAGCTGCTCAGCGGAGAGCCGTCTGCCTCTTTCCGCCCACTTTGCTGCTCAAGTTGTTTTCTGTCTGGCCCTCTGCTCAACAGACAGGGTTTCAGATAGTGGCCACAGGGAACAGACAGCTAGCTAGAGTACAGAAGGTGAAGACAGGGAACTGAATGTACAACAAGATAGAAGAGACTTATGTTGTGGCTCTCAACAAAATGGTAAGTAAGATCCAACTTTAATAAGAGTATATTTAAGACGTTATTATGTTAATGAGGGAGATGGTCCAACCTTTAGGATAATATAAATTCTAAGGACCTCGTTGAGAAAAACCAGAAATAACACACACAGAAAAACAATAATCAGGACATGAATATAAAATGCTCAAAATATACAATTTATTTTCAAAATATGTTAAATGTAACCATCAGTATTTTCCAGTAATAACAAAATCAGTAGTTTTAATTGACGTTTCCTTCGCAACACAGAGGCTCGCCACATCAGAGACAGCCACTGACGACACACAACACCATGTTATTGATCAGTCATTGATAAGTTATAGATCAGACTTTCTTCTCCAGTCCAACTATAGCATTGTTCATAAGAGCACGAGAATATAGCAGAAGTGATATGTGTACACAATCTGGGTCCAACAAGTGGATGCAGACTTCTGACCACACAGACATCTGGGGAGTCCTACACACAGTAAGCTACCATTGATAAACGCTTGTCAAACATTGTCTGTGTTTACTAAAGAGTTACTAACTGAATCTACTGTTGTTTTTTGTTTTTTTTGCAATATGAAAAAAGGAGAAGAATACAATGTTACAATCATAACAACAACAATACTGGCATGTAAAATGCAGTTCATGGGACAAAAAATTTACTAGCATTACAACATATTTACAAATTTAGCTGTACACATTTGACACTGTAGACGATGAATGATGGGGTCATGGCATTGTGAGGGCATCAAGGTCAGACAAAGAAACCACTGACAGCCATTTCTGAAAGGTGCAAAGGGCAAAGTCGGTCCTAAAGCCTATACAATCTCAAATTGTTTTTTTCTGGAAGACTCTTTGGCACATGTTTGGAGAATATGTTGTTCAACAAACCCTATGATACAGGATTGGTTTGTGGGGAAAAGTGAGTTTCCAACTGCTTGGTCTAATTTTCCAGCATTGAATGCCACAAGGTTTCTAGACAACTATTACCATAAAAAATTTAAATAAAAAATATATGACATGATCTCATAGACAGATACAGTCAGGACACAAGACACAAAAACAACATGGCGTCTGCAGTGTTCACATCCAATTATAGGGGTTTACACAAATGTTATGACTATGCATCCTGGTTGTAAACTCAGTATTATAATTTTTGCTGACGTTTTCTGAAGTGTCTATCATTTCAGACTTTGTAATTCACACCTTTTACTTGTCTTTACAAAGTCTTAATCTTGACAAGACTAAACATTTCCATTTCCTCTAAAGAGAAATAATCACTAGAAGATCTTCCATTGCATTCATTCCTCATTTCCGTGGATCCAAAACAATAAATACGCAGCGGACCTCCAAAGAACCGTAGCATTTCTATACATTACAATACTCTCATAAATAAACAACTAAAAACTGTACAGTATTTTCAAAAAAAGAATGTTGCTCATAAATTATTTTTATTGAGTATAGCACACAGGGTTGATGATATGTCAAAGATCGGAATGCCAACAGTGTGAGTTCGCTAATGGGAGGAGGAAGTGAGGGGTAAACAGATGTCAGTGTACAGTTCATAATTCTATATAGTGCCGTTTTGTCCTCCTATTGCTGTCCCTCTTTGTAATACTGTCATATGGCATTCTTTCCCTTTGTCAGCATGTCCACACAGAAAACACACCGAGATATTGCTCTCGCTTCAATCTCTTTCGCTACGTTTGGCTAACGTCACAGTACAACAAGGGCGGTATAATGACAAATCACCTGGTGTGTGTCGGCAGAGGAGTCCGGGTGTTTTACAGTGTGACTGCCATAATGGAAATACGAGTGACACACAGTGCAACATGGGTCGTCAGTCCATCTTCAGGATGAGAAGAACAAATATTATCCTGTCTCTATGTATCCACCATTATTCAATAGAATCCACCCCTTATCTTCTTTAATGCTCTTTTATTTCTTAGTAGGAACATGGAAGCCTGTTTTAGCAAAGAGATCCCATTAGCTACCAGTGTACTGTACAGTCAAAACGATGGCTTGGGGGAAACTAGTTTCAAGGCACCCCATGTCCATAGTCTGTGTATAGATCTCCAGAAAAGAAAGGACTTTCCTTCTTCCTTCCCTCGTTTTTCCTCCTTGCTTCCTTCCTTCTTTACTTGCTTTCTTCATTACGCACTTCCTTCCAAAAGCCAAGGGACTCCACGTGCTGACGGCTTTTATTCAGGGACTAGGGAGGCATTAATAAAAATAAAAAAAGGAAGTACTTTCTTCTCCTTTTTTATTCCTTGCACAACATGGCCACTAGAGGGTGGTTGTGCTCAAGTTGGGGTTTATTCCATCCTACTCCTGGGGTCAAGGGGGTCAAATGGCAGAGAGAATTAGGGTAGCAGGTTACTTGAAAAAGGCTTTCTCCAGACCAGACCAATTCTCCGTTCACACCTACGAAAGTCTCAGACCTCGCTTCCTTCTTAGCATCCTTTCCTCTCCACCCTTGCCTCCCTGAGGTTTCTCATTCCCCTCCCCTCATTCCGTGCGATCACTTCCTGCCACACCAGGAGTCACATGATCCATGACCCTGCTATGACATGCAGCAGCAGGTCAGCCCCTTGGGCTCCTCCTCCTCTATTGGCTGTTTGAGTTTGAGGATGGGAGGGTCACCGCTGGCTGGCGTGTAAAACACAGCGCTCCCATTGGACGAGACCAGGGGCATGCGGGGGTCATCAGGGCTCGTCTTGGAGTCTCCCCCGTCCGTGGAGCCGTTGCCTAGGTGACCGTTGAGCAGCGGGTGGCCCATCAGTTTGGCGGCCGACCTCTGCTTCTTCAACTCCGACAGCGTCTGAGGGCGCTCCCTAGGCCACGCCTCCTCGGTGGGCTGGACGGTGATGACCACGCCCCTGCTGATGTCAGAGGGCGGCGGAGCGTCGTCGGCCACGGGCGTCTGCGGCGGGCTGGGTGTCGCCGCGGAGACGAGGCCGTTTTGCTTGACGACGGCGGTGGGGTCTTTGACGACCTTGGGCAACTGGGACACCTCGGGGGGAGGAGGGGTCACGGGTGCGGTCACCGCCGCTGGCTTGACCTAAAGAGTAACAAACACAGATCTGTCATGAGGACTCCTCTCCTCAGCGCTCTCTAACGCTTCCCCTTTTAGGTCCCGATACCATTACTACCTACGGCTAAGGTGACGCAGGCGTGATTTTAACCAACAACACCAGGCCATAATGGAAGGGTGGGGATCAATATGAGAGTGAGGAGGAGGAGGAGGAGGAGGACAGAGGCCGATGGCAGGTTCATCCAGCCTTCCATTTAAATTATAGTAAATGGAACCGTGCACATTACAGTATTATATAACCTTTTATCCATCATCATAGATCATTTTACAGATCAGGAGTTCAGGCAATCTGCAAAGCCCCTCCACTGCCCAGTAGATGGGCTATCAACACAATTTTCACAGCCCAAGCTTTTAGCAGTAAACAAAGGCAACATTTAGAGTAGCCTCACGGTGGATGGATTTCAATACATTTCCTCAAGATAAACTTACAGTGATAGCGTGACTGTTCTCCTGGTCGGACTCTTTCTCTCTTTCCTCCTCCCTCCCTCCCCGCCAGACGATGGCCTCAGTCTCGTACTCCTTACGGCACAGGTTGTGCCTGTCCGATAGGCTGGCTCGCCTCACCACTTTCCTGGGGAAAGATAGACAAAAGTGAGTTCATTTTTGGACTTCCAAGCATTAATGGATGCAACCTAAAAGAACCTATTTCTCTCTCAAAATAAATAAAGCATCTTAATGAATGGGAAATCCTTAATTACAATATTTTAAACCCACATTTTGTTTAATAAAGGGGTTTCAGAAGTTAACGGGAGTTGTTGCAGTAGCCTATGCCTGCCACCAGAGGGCACTACATACCCACGGCTGCCCGCACTGGAGGTGCGTCTGCAGAGCGAGGTCTTGTGTTTCAGCTGGGACTTCATGATGATGTCATGCTTGTGTTTGAGGTCCAGCAGGATGGCACGGAACTCCTCGTCCTCGCACAGATCTGGGGGTCACATGGGGAATGAGATTAGAGTGACGCTCAGAGGAAGTGAGGTAATTAACCCACCCACCCCCCCACCTCCCCAAAAAAGGTGAGGAAATAGTCAAATACAATTGTACGAAATAGTACATCATATTGTACACAATCATAAACACAATAAATCTCAGCTTAGAGTAAGAATGGCGAAGACTCAGAGACACAACCTAATAGGAAGTGGCTCTCCTACAGCAGCACATAAGACCCCCCTCATAACTATCGGGGAAGGAAGAGAGACACGTATTGATAAAGGTGAAGAGAGGGCACTGACCGATGGGCGTCTCCTCCAGGAAGGTCTTGGCGTTGAGACTGGCCCCGTGAGACACCAGTACTTCTGCTACTTGCATCTGCAACGGCAACAGCAACCGCGTCAACCACGGGTCTATCTCTGTCTGCTGTGCACTAACTATAGTGTTCTGGTCTGGGTGAGAGCCGACTGAGGCTTTGTCGTTGTCTTTCTCTGAGTTCTCGTCTCTTTCGGTGAGGTGATTGGCGTTTTAATGTGTGTGTGTGTCTCTGGCTGAGACCATGTGTATGAGACCCATGGTGTGTGTTTGATTATGGGTTTGTTTGTGTGTGTGTGTGTGTCTGCGTGTTTTCCTGGCCGACTCTGTGCATGTTAAACTGTACGCATTGGAAGCGTGTTTGACACAGTATTTGTGCTATCTATCTGCTTGTGTGTGTTTGCGTTCACATGCCTCTCTGAGGCTGTATGTGGCACACGCCATCCCTGCTAGTGTGTCCTCAAGCATGTGTGCGTGAGACTGTGTGTGTGCATCTCCATGCCTGTGTGTGTGTGTGTGTGTGTGTGCTTGTTGTACCTGGCCCCAGCAGGCCGCAGCGTGGAGCGGCTGCCATCCGTCAGAGTCCCTGAGGTCCAGGCGCGCTCCCCCCTCCAGCAGCAGCTCTGTGGCTTGAACGTAGCCGTTGGCTGCTGCTATGTGGAGCTGTGGAGGTAAACAAGGAAGTCACATTAGAAACACTCTCCCAGACAATCAAATATATCTGTATTTTTACTTCAATAATCATTGACGATTATATTTTTTTATGACTAAGGCAATCTTTTGAAATTGTACCGGGGAAATTATGTGTTCTTTTGAGATTCATAGACATCAACATTTTTCTGCGATTTGTTGGCACTTCAGTCACACATCAAGCCGTATTACTGAAGTATATGGAAAAGGCTAAAACACAAGGAACAGACTATGCTTATGGTCGATTTAGAGATTTTCCCCTCAGCCTCTCACCAAAACAGTCACAGTGGGGGGTTGCCTGTGCTGTTGAGTGGTCTAACACTGATCCCTGGGAGAACGCGTTGGTGCCAATCAGAACTCCCGCTGTCCAAAATACATTTTTTTTACTCAGCTCTTTGTTGCCCCAGTTTCAACTACTTATTAAATCCATCCCAAAACAAATTGACAGTAAACAAACAAACAAAACAAAACTAACGCGTAAACAAACAGCCACTTAGCACTCGAAAAACAAAAAAAAACTACAAAAAGCTGTGACAAAAGATAACAACTGCAGCTTAACCTTACATAACTCAAACGTTAGAAGTCGCTGTCTGTCGACGCTCGTCTTTTTTTAATCCAGCTATATTGTCGTTTTTTTTTTACCCTACTTTAAAAAAAAAAAAGATTAGTAACCTAGTTTGTCCTGTTGCAAGACAACCAACTTCACTCAGATGATCCGTGGTACTCTAGGCATTGGCAGCGTATGCAGAGTTATTTCGGTATGGGTTTGATATTAAGTCAACGGCCCCGTTCTCATCCGCTTGCCGATTATTATTTTTATAGGGGTCAAATGCCTGTTAGAGAGGGAATGTTTAGTAGAGGTTTTTTTTTGTCATAATAAACCCTACACTGGAAAATGTAGACAAAAGTGCTCTGATCAAACACAAACAGTGAGCACTGCTTGACATACCACACCAAGTCACTTAGTTCAACTTCATGAATGAACCACTGCCATTTAAAAGCTCCTGTGCTTCCCTCCACTCAAAACGAAGACATCCCACTATCTTGTACATCAAAGCGTCTCGGTCTAGCTTCCTTGCAAAACAAGACATGTCCCTCCTTCATGTCTCACTGCTCATGATTGGATCATCTTTTCTTCTCCTTGTACACCCAACTTCCGGACAGAAACACAACCACAGAATGCAAGTGTGATGACACTGATAAATCCAGCTCACCCTCCTTCCTGGTGGACCAACTGCATAACACAGTAAATATGTAAACACAGTCAACCCCCCTTTGGAAAAAAACCGCAGACGATGCGGGGCACGGAGGCATGTGACAAACTGCAGTGGCTTCCTGTGAGTGTTCAGTCGAGTGGTTCAGCTCCTGCACATACATACGTTTATATCTGCAGTGACCTCCATGTACCCTCTGCTGGTAAATATAGGGAGAGGGAAGCCAGGACAGGACCAGAGCAGCTTCCTGTTAGCCCGGCTTGCTCGCCTCATTCACAACAACAGTCCACTACCCTAACTAAAATACACACCCATTCCCAATGATCCTAACTAACATACAAACCCCTTCTAAACTATCCTCAAAACACTTTAAAATCTTGGTTGCAGCGACCCCTGGCTGTTACGCCACAGGTTTAATTTCTGCATTTTATTGTTTAAAACCCAACTCTCAAACACACATGCCAGCGCACGCACACGCACGCACACACAGCCCAGGCTACAGGCAGACCATCTAGAATCCTAAACCAGGACGAGGAGCAGCGGCTTTACCAGAGTGGCCCCCTGGGAATCCTGCTGGTTGACCTCCTCTTCGTCCCTCAGCATCTCCTGGATGTCGCCGAGCATCCTCCTCTCCGTGGACGCCCGCGTCTCGTTGATCATCTCCTGGGTGATTCCTGTCAATCATTCGCAGAGCAGAGCACGCGGGAGCGTCAAAACCCATCCGCTCTCTCAGGCTGTGACGGACAGCACGCTCACCGTAAAGGAAACATTACCACGCTGTATAAATGGTAATTCACACTGTTTTCAAAACGTACCACTCCGTTCCATCTCTCTGGCCTCTCTCTCTCTCCGTGGCCTCCTGTCTGTCCCTCCCTCACCCTAATCGTACCTGCACAGGGAGTGCTAGGTGGGGACGTGGCCTGAGATTGCTGTGGCCCAGCTCTAATAACCCCAATCCCTCCTCTTCCCAATCCTGCCTCTCTCCCAAATCCCTCCTCTCCCCAATCCCTCCTCTCCCCAATCCTGCCCCTCTCCCCAATCCCTGCCATCTCCTCTGCTCTGTCCTTTTCTGCTCCACTCCATTTCTGCTCCGCTCTGCAGACTCACAGTAAGTCAAACGCCCTTCTAAACGCACCCTACTAATGCCTTTGTCTGGGGAAACTCAAAAGGCGGCACCACAAGGTGTCACAGTGTAAATCACAGCGTAAATCACAGCGGTGTGTGTGTGTGTGTGTGTGTGTGTGTGTGTGTGTGTTGTATTCATGCTAGCTCAGTAGGGCAGCCAGAGGTGGAATAAGGCTATCCAGTGATAAGTTACTCTGAAGGGGCTCGCGGGAGGGGGGTAGATATTAGCAGAGCAATTAGCCAGTGCGTGTCCTTTTGATCAGCCGCTTCGTCATTCCTCTCACACCCGCCTACGGCTCCACGGCCCTCCACGGCATCTCTACTGGGGCTCCTCCGGGCCAGTGGCGTTCCACAGTGAGCTGTTAAGCTGCTGCTTCAGGCTCACGGATACGCACGCACACACACAGGCACGCACACACACACACACACGCACACAAACACACACACACACACTCAAACAGACCTGCAGTTCAGGCAAACATAAACACATATGCGGTAATGACTGAGGTGCGTCAGTGCCTGCGAGTGTGGTCGCAGATGCACATGGCCAAGCAGCTGCGCGCACACACACACACACACACACACACATACGTAAACACACGTTCATTCGCAAACTGAACTCCTGTTTCGGGTTTTAAAGTAAGTATGTTTCCCGTGTGGCGTGAGAGAACTGTAAACATATTGAAGGAGACCCTTAAGTGTCTGCCATGAAGCCCACCAGGATGCAATGCTGCTCTCACTCAGTATGTTACCATGACACAACAAAAACATTCAGTCTACAGATGGGGAAACAGTTGTACTCATTGATTCCATAGAAAATACAACATATAGCAGTCGTATCCATTTGGCTAATGACTTCCACAAACATAGTAACTATATACACCTTTGACTTCCTGCACATTCATTCATTGTACTTGTCAGAATCAATGTGCCACGTGTCAGGTAGTTTAGTGGCATATGAAATGTTTTGTGCCCAGTGTTTTTTTAATATTATTCATGTTTTCTCATGAATACCGTTTTATTATCAGTCAGCTTTCGAATGTGACATGTTATCATTATCTAAAATGTGGAATCAAATTCATGACTTGGGCCATCCACACTCTCTGTTAAACGTCAGTTTTAGTGCAATTTTTGTGTCAAATGTTTGGATGCATCAATGTTTTCTAAATAGGCTGTGAAAGTGGCCCAGATTCAATATTCAGCTATTTGGCTGTCACATTTGCATGAGTATACTACAGGGTAAAAATTCAACAATAGCATGTTTTTCACAATTAATAAACACATTTGAATAAAAGGATGACTGAACTTAATTAGAATAGCCTGCATTAGATTAAAATAAAAAAATAAAATAAAAAATAAATAAAAAATACTAATCCATCCGGACCATACCTTTGTTTGCCATGGCGGTCTCAATGATGTCCAGCGTGGGGTCATCCTCGCACAGGTCATAGGGCATGTTGCCATCCGAGTTGACCGCCAGCAGATCCGCTCCACTGCAAGTGCAAATAGTGGACAACAGTGAAACATAAAAATAATAATATGTCTTAATTTATATAGCACTTTTCAACACAAATATTACAAATGCTTTGCGTGTGGAAAATAACAATAACATGTTTTTATATATATGCGTTAGTAAAAATGAAAAGGTATGATACAGTGAATCCCACTGCTTTTCTTGGCAAGACACTCCTTTAGGGGCTAGGATTGGCCAGGCGCACATGCTCGTGCATGTGTTGGCTGACAGGTCGCAAGGTTAGCTTATGTTTCTCATACCACAGTAAGGTTAGGAATAAGATACACACATAAAAAATCTAAATCACATGCACAAGGATTCAAATGCGTGAGTATGGGTGCCTGGCCAATCCTAGCGCATTAAGGCGTGTCTTGCCTAGAAAAGCAGTGGGATCCATAATAACGCTATGTTACCACGGACACATTCAACATCGAACATGTTTGAATTAACGCTTTCATAACAGGCAAATACACAAACACACATGCTGTAGAAGCAGTGTGCTGGTCTAACTGCCCATTCGTTACGCTAAACATACACTGCATGTGTGTAGTATGACCCAGATTCCTCCGGTTCTGAGTCGTGCATGTACGGGTTGACATTTCAACGGAGAAACACTGTTAGGAACCCAGTGCTTTTAGCATTAAGATATGTTCTTATATAGAACATCAGCAGATAGCAATGATCCAACCTGATCCAGAGAACTAATGGTGGTATAATTAAAATCCATTTACGTCTTCTCTTTCTGTCAAATATAAATCACCTCGTTAGGCAGTCAGCCAAGCATAGCAGGCATTCTGTGTACCAACCAGCATGATGCAGTCAATAGAAACGGTCTCGATGTAAGGCATGTCGAACAAGGAAACCAGTCAACTGTCAGGACAACAGAGCCGATGGAAACACAAATAAAATATCAGGTTGACTGCAGCCACCGTGTTATAAAAACACAGAACATTTTACCATGTTAGCAATGGTGCGATACACAGGACTTGTATACAGAGTTCAGTTCAGTTTAGTTTGATAGAGCTTGGTTAAGCCCAAAGTTTTCTAAGATCAAGTTACTTTTACTTGAGTCCGAGAGCTATTTGGTGTTTGACTGGAGGTGACGTAGGTTTATTTACTTTGATAAAGCCACTTTCAATTTGATTTAGTCTGACAGGACTGGGTCTGGATCTCCTTTGTTCAGTAGTGTCTTGCGAACAGGGGGGGGGGGAAAGCGCCTCTCTCACTGTTGTACGAGGATCTTGACCAGTCCAGCGTGTCCACAGGTGGCGGCGGCGTGCAGGGGCGTCCACAGCTCGTTGTCCTGTGCGTTAACGCTAGCCCCCCGACCCAGCAGGATCCTCACCATCTCCTCATAGTTATCTATACAACACTGGGGAGCAGTAAGACGGGGAGAGGGGGAGAGGGGGAGAGGGAGAGAAAGGAGGTGGGTGATAGAGAACAAGAGATGGGAGGGGGCAAAAGATATAAGGTGATAAAGACTAACACAATGGACACAGGGAATCGTTTAGTTGTTTCCTCAATCTCCATCAAGTGGCTCCGTGAAGCAGACATAGAGATTGAAGAACCTGTTTTTCTCACCTTAGGATGTGTACTTTTTAATATATTTGCACACATTTCTACGAACTTGTTTTCGCTTTGTCAGTATGGGGTATTGTGTGTAGATTGATAAGAAGAAAAATGTATCTATTTTAGAATAAGGTTGTAAACAAAATGTGTAAAAAGGGAAGGGGTCTGAGTACTTTCTGAATGCACTGTGTATGCAAAATGATCTATTATGTATAATATATCATCTATCGTCCCATCATCCTATAATATATCATATTATTTGTAAGAAGAGTAATGGAGCAATGGAACTATAATCACAGAGACAGTATGAGGCATAAATGCATACTTGACTACGCTTCAATGCGCTCTGGTGTTTAACAAGGCATAGAGACGAACAGATGGCAGGACTCGAAAGAAAAAAAGAGAGCGAGAACGCTTCCTCCAACATCACATTGACAGGAGAACCTTTAAAGAAGGCAGCTGCTAGGTAGCTCAGTCCCCATTTGCTTATTAGCATATCCCATAGAGGATTGCCTGGAATACATTAAGCCGCGTCTCAGGCAGTCTCTCTGACTTGGCGCGCTGTGTTGGTTGCGGGTGCACTCGGATGTAACGCAACGTTGAGAAAGACACAAACACACAAACCCGAGATAGACACACGCACATGCAGACACACACACACACACAATCTAGTAACACATACAGAGACACATGCATAGAAAAACACCTTTTCAAGCTCATATGGGTGTGAATACAAGGCGAGGGAGGGATATTGTCCATGAAAACCAAGATGTCAGTGAGTTAATGTGGCAGCAGTTTTCTCCATCAACTAGGGCGGGGGTAATTGGTGCAAGCGGTTATTCCAAAGTAATTTCACTGCACTGGAGACAATGACAAAAGAAGGGGGGGGGGGGGGGGGTGTGTGTAGAAACCCAGAGGCAGGTCCATTATGATGATGATAACAGTCTATAAAACAACATCTGTAGTCTGTGTGTATGAGTGGGGGGCGAGGGGCAGCACTTTTGGGTATTTTTTGATCCCCTGATGTGAAGGCTTGAAGACACATTGAGTCATTATCTAGTCATTATTAAGTCATGTTCTAGTCATTATTGAGTCATTATCATAACTCTCTCTTGCATAAAATGGAATTTTGGTCCTTGTTCAGTATCAAAAGTTCTGGGGAAAAAGTACAATCTTATAATAATATAACTGAGAGTAATACAATTTTGTTCGAGTTCAAGTTTCTGAGTCCTTTTTTAATAACTTCCTCATGGAACTCATGGAAAAAAAACAGAACTGACATTTTTGTGGTTGTGCTTTAGTTTATATGAGGTTTCCTGTGTCGCGTCTGTGAACTCACTGATAAACAAATGGCTGATCAACACGGAGAAAAAGAACTATGGTGAACTGACCACTTGGAGGAGTAGTGACCAAGCTAAAGTAGAGCATGTCCGCACGTCTGAGGCCGTGGGACTACAAAGAACACCAAAAACGAAATACCGACATCGTGGTGTGGCAGCATAGCTCTACGGAAGAAAAGAAAAAAAGAGATACGAGAAACATGGAGAGCAAACACATTTGTCATTAAAGTATCTTAGGGCATCCAAGTGTGCCATCTCAAATCCATCTGCTGGGCCACGAAACATTAAGTACATCTCAGAAAGTTAAGGCAGATGAAAGATAACCGACCCAGGCACACATGTTGAAGGAATTCCTTCCCGGCAGTGTGGATTACATCTGTGCCCTGCTAGCATTAGCATACGACGCCCTCAGGAAGCCCACACATCACAGCCCACACGCTAGTGGCTACATGCTATTCTCTGTCATTAATTCTCTTCTACCACCCTAGCCCTCCTTCCCCGCCCGGCAAAAACAATGGAGCTAGGAAGGAAATAATGTGCCTTTCATAGCTGCCTGCTAGCAAACATTAGTCAGACCCAGACAGAGCTCACAAAGAGCCAGCTTATGCTGCTGGGGCTAGAGCTACAACTAGGGCTGTGTTTGCTGGGATGTGGGCTGGCCGGGGACTGAGGACAGGGTCCGGGCTGACCCTGGCTGACCTTGGGCCTGACCCTGACCCTGGGGACGGACGGAGGGAGGCGGGGACTGGAGCCCTAGACTGGGGGGGCTCTAAGGTGACACTGGGAGGTCGTTTTGAAAAGAGATAAAGAAGATTTGAAGGAATTCAAGAAATGTCTTCAGAAAGAAGGGTGGGTGGGCTTAATGGAGCCTGGGTGGATTCTCCCAAAGGCTCATTCCAGGCTTCTCTCCCAAATGTTCCCACTACCCGTGGAAAAACCTTCCCGGCTGTGCAAAGATGTTCCATGGGTGAACGAAGTAGACCATAATGACATTGTTGGAGTCGGATGTTATCTAAAATATTTAAAACGCTTGCGGAGCCTTGAATTGAAACAGTTTAACAGGACGCGATGTTAACATCAAACGCACCACTGTTAGGTAAACAGAGTTCATTTTAGACGCACAGCTGTGGGAAATTTTGAGAAGACGCTAACTGAAATGTATGATAACCCTAATTTGGTTTATTTAAATCTACAATTCATATTGATGCGCCCCTCTCTCTTAATCCTTTCTCACTCTTTTGCTTCCTCTGTCCCTAAATAGACACACACACACAGAGTCTGCACTCAGTCTGCTCATCAGTCATAAACACACAATTCAATCACTAAACACAGTCTCTGTCCTTTTTTTCTCCTCCCCCGCCCCTCCTCTCTCTCCCTCCGTATTTCCCTCCGATGTTCTCTTTTTCAGTGTCAGGTTCATTTTGACCTAAAACGTCTCACACTAAAGCTGTTGTCTGGCAGACTGCTGCAAACTACCAGATTATCTGTAGGGAGGCCGTTAAGCGCAGGCCTTGGCAGCTGCACGTCTACAGCTTTACACCACTGTTCCTCCTGAGTCCTTCAGTCAGTCAGTCAGTCAGCCAGTCAGTCAGCCAGTTAGTCAGCCAGCCAGTCAGTTAGTCAGTCCGTCAGTCAGCCAGTCAGTCAGTCAGTGAGGAAAAAGGCAGAGAGCTACAGTGTCCAAAAGATTTAACGGGAGTGTAATACAGAGAGAGAGAGAGAGAGAGAGAGAGAGTGTGAGTGAGAGCCTAAGCCTGTTCATATGACTGGGTGCCATGCGCCCGTCTCTTTCTAAACCTGCTGTGGATAACGGAGGCCT
>JAVQIZ010191521.1:0-14667 GCA_036023535.2 Galaxias brevipinnis | reverse complement strand
AGACTGAGAAAGCCAAGCATTCTGTGACATCACAAGAAGCTCTTTGGAACATTGTCAAATCATGCTGGGATAACATGGGTCATCAGGTTTTGCACAAACTTGTGGAGTCCATGCCAGCTCGAGTGCATCCTGTCATTAAAGTAAAAGGGGGACATATCAAATACAAAGATATTCTGAAATTAATGCACATTTTTCAAAGATAAAATTTTTCACTCAATTTGTTAAGCTGATATTGTAATTTGTAATGCAAAAATAGTATTACATTCGAAAAAATAGAAGTATCTTGACTAGTGGTCTCAGACTTTTGGACCCCACTGTATATGTGTGTGTATATATATATACATATTTGTATACACTGAATTTTATTTGATCTGTCCCACCACTGCCTGAATTAAAATTAACGTAGTTATGTGTTGTAGCTGTAGGTGCCTAAAATTGCCTCTTATAGTTAGACAAATGTTTGTGTTCATATAACTGATTTCGGTGCCACCTCAAAATTACTACTGGTCCCATCCTGGCCACCCCATTGAAAATTGTCTGGTTCTGCCACTGCTTATACGACCACCCAGCCACACACACTCTGTTTTTCCCTTCCTCTTGCATTTTTATGCCATTTTATTTGAAACATTTTGTTAAAATAATATATATATTTAGCCTATACGATCAGTTAAAACGTTATGTTGCGTATGAAAACGCTTGTGAATGTAGTTTAGTTAATACTTAATACTGGATGTGTTGTGGTAATGTAGCCCTAACATATAATTATATATTTAGTTTATTGTACGATGAGTGATTATATAATGAGTGATGCATATTCTGCCTTGGGCAGTGAGGATCAGGTCAGTGGCAATGTATTGTGTTCATTGATACACTGAAGTTTATTCAGTTATATTAATAATATTTATATTTGCTCTGAAGCTCAATTCTGAGGATGTTCTGTAAACAGTTCTCATAAATGTAGAATGTACAGAAAACCATAGAAGAAGCGCAGACACGGAAACTCATGTCCCGTGAAAGTACTGATAAACAAAGAGACCGACGGTTGCTCACTGCTTTTCATATTTTCTTATATCAAATCAACTTTATTTATAGAAAATGTTTAAAACAAGCAGAGCTGACCAAAGCGCTGTACAATATAAGATAGCCCATTTTAACGTTATCATTAAAGCCACTATAGGCAACTTTTTTAAATTAATGTATTATCAATGCCTTTCTACAGTTTACATATTGTAATGTCTATGGGTGAATGAAAAAATCGCCGCTCAGATCAGTCTTCTTGAAGTCTTAATATTCAATACAAAAGTTGTTTGCCGCGAGGCAAGAGCTCCCGCAACTCTGTGACGATTTATTTTACGGCACAAGGAAATGCATCACTAAATCAGGAACAGATGCCCACACATGGAGTAATAGTAGTTGATAATGCTAGCGATATGCAGTGACCACGAGCATTCTGCATATCTTCTTTGTGACGGTTAGGTAAAATAATTACACTAAGCAAACTGTAGCCAAAATTAGCTCCTACAAATAAACTACACATAGCAGCTTTAAGTTTGCAGAGTAGTTTTTTTGTACAAGTAGCAGTTGTTGTCAATATTGTCATATCGTCGATATACGCTCGAATGGGAGGTGATGCCAATGATGCCAATCTCCAGATGTTGCCATTCGGTGGTAAATGTCGGTGTACCAAAACACAATTGAATGTCCTGAAAGTAGGCCTTAACCAGGTTTGAAATTGCATTTGGTACCTTAAAAAACTCAAGTGCAGACCACAAAAGCTTGTGGGGCACAGACCCAAATGCGTTTGCCAAGTACAGGAAAATGACATGAAGGTCCTTTTCTCTCACGTTTTGCCAATTGAATTTGGTGCCAAATCATGCTAGTGTGCTCCAGACATCCGGAGAAGCCTGAAATGCCTGCTTTCTGTACTGAGGTATCTATTAACTTGTTCTTTGTAAGGTATTCGCTTAGTATTTGTGCTACCACGCTAAAAAATATTTTCCCCTCCACATTAAGCAAGCAAATTGGTCTGAACTCGCTAATGTCACTAGAATCTTTCTCTTTCGGAATCATTACTCCTCTGGCTCGACGCCACGATCTGGGAATGATTTGTTTTTTCCATGCTAGCTTAAGTAGTTTCCAAAGGAAACGTAAGACATCAGGTGCATTTTTATACAGTCTGTAAGGTACTCCGTTAGGTCCTGGTGCCAATGCTGCTCTTGCACGTCTGACTGCATTTTCCACCTCTTTCCACTTTGGAGGGCTGGTGTCCATTTGCTCATTTCCATTTCAGGTCCATTTCACCTCAATTGGTGAAATATCTGCGGGAACTGTGAATTCCTCATGCATTTTGTCATCTATGTGAGTATCTTTTAGGTGGGACTCCAGTTCCTGTTTGGTTGTTTAAGCGTTACGTCTTTTACTTTGTTGAACAAGCACTTAGTAAACTTGAAGGGGTCTTTATAGAATTGACTCCTTGCTCGTTCTTTCTTCTTTCGGTTTCTTCGTAGGTTCTCGGCTCTCCTCAATGTTGACAACCGCCTTTTTAAGCTGTCCTGCAAGTGTTTAATGCCTGCCTTTTCTGATTCAGACGCCTTTTTCCCTTGCTTTTTTAACAGCATTCTTTCTTTTACTAGCTTGTCGATCTCTTGTTGCCTCCTCGATTTTCTTGGTTCCACCTGGGTGCCCCTTAGCTGTTCAATTGTCTTTTTTAAATAAATAATAAATACAAACGTAATTTAGATTTTGCTCAGGAAAAAAAGTTGGACTCACACAATATATGCTTTCACAACATTATAAATAGCACATTTATAAGGAATGTAATTTCTTGTATATATGGACTGCGACGGATATTATGACGAAGTAGTATGTCCCAATTGTACGCATACTTTGGCCTACTTTAAGCAATAGTACATACTTTGTAAGAGCAGCTGCAATACCTACTAAAAGAAAAAAAGTTGTAGTATGCGATTTAAGACATAGCATGTATCTCAGTCGGTTACCCATGTATAAATAAATAAATAAATAAATAATGACAACAAAACGTGTGTCAACTCCTTGCTGCACCTTCTTCTGTTGACTTTGTACTTTTTACTGAGTAGGGTTGTTAATGATTAATCGATGATCAATTAATCTTCATGAAGTATTTGACTGATCAAGGGTTTCAAATTCAAGATTAAATTGAACAACTTGCAGTCTCGTCTTTTGGTTGAAATTTACAGCACACAATTAAATTCTTGAGGCACACGCGCAAGGTTAAGACCGAAAAGGGTGAGCTGCTCAACTATGGAAAGAGCTAAAACAGTCCAGTGTGGGAAAATTTCACACACAAAAACGCAGTGCTGCCAACTCTCACGTATTGAGCATGAGATTCACACAAATTCTACCCTCTTCACACACTCTCACCACATTTCATTTTTCTCACGCATTCACACATTTGCTTTAGGGAAGCGTAAACTACTATTGCTGACCATTGCAAAAAAAAAAAAAAAAGCCACCGGAATCGGAGGCAGGGGAAAAAATAGTATCTGATTTACTTCTGCATTGTGGGTGACTGCAGTCAGAGCAAAGCAGCGATCCAATAGGAACATTTGATTAAGTTGTATTCCTAATATAATTTTTTTAATGGTTGGTGTAAGGATTAGAAGTTATGTTTATAGTCAAATGGCTTTAAATAGTTATGTGGTGATGACCCTTATAAGCTCCCAAAAAATGTTGTCGTGTGCACATCGTCTCTCATGCAAAGGTTTTCAGAAAAGTTGGCAGCCCTGAAAACGATAAAAGTGCATTGCCCCTACTGTAACGCTGTTCTGACTACCTCAATGAGTCTTTGACACCGGCGACATCGGTTCCATCAGCACTGTTTTTTCAGTAGCTAACCTTATTGTAAACAAGCTGCGCACACAACTCACCCATGGCCCCTGATTCGCGGGTTATGAAGATACTTTTTCATTCCAAAAAGGGATATTTGTTTTAAGTTGCTGCTAGCATAATAAACCTCAGCTCTTTTCCAGAGGAAATACCTCTTAATAATGTTGTTTTCAACTGTAAGTGTGACATTCAAATTTTCGCAAATGTTCAAATAAAACTTTGCAGGAAAAACTGTAAAATCATGCTGTATATTGTACTTCTTTGTAAACATTTAATCGATTATTGTTCATTAACGTGAATGACTGATCGATCATGGAAATTCCTGAAAATGTGCAACCCTATTACTGACTTAAACTGAATAATGCCTTTCTAGATGACTTTCTACATTGACATAAGATGTTGGCCGCTGTGGTCTGGTGAAAATAATTTATTTAAATTGTGGCCTACTGCATGATGTGGGCCTCGCATACAGTATAATTTAGACATACAATTGAAGATAAATAATTCAGGAATAAACAGGACCCTAATGGTCTGTGTGTGTGATGTCTTACGTGGGGAGGTTTATGAGGAAGAATATTTACGATTATGCTAAGTAAAACAGTTTCTACCCAGCCAGGCTAAAATATTCTGACTCCTAGCCACAACTCCAAAGCAGAGCAACCAGAACACTCCCATGCCAGCAAACAGTATGCTTATAACTTCCCACTTAACAGGCTCCCTAAGGAGCATTGTCCATTTTCCTTACAGTGACGAAACCACAAAGAGCCCAACATCACTTGTTGATACTCAGATAGATTGAAAAGGAAATGTAGAGGGCCTTCATTAGTGATTTATTGATCACTAATTTGTACTATCATTTGTATTGTCAACTGTATAGCTTCATAATGACCTACAAACACTAGCTTACTCCAAAGGGCTAGATGAGCAGCTAGCTAGAAAGCTGGCTTAGGATAATAAAAGCTTTCGGTATCATTGACATTCATCAATTACCCATTTCATTACAAGGCAAGAGTGCAAAGGTATTGACGCCAACCCTGCAATGACATCAAAATTAAGTGCTAAGACAGAACACAGAGCCAAGGCCTAATTGAGGCATAGAAGGCTTTCTCAAAGCCCCCAAATGATTGATGGATGATATAAAAGATCTGGTGTTGAGCTTATAACATTATATGGTACTCCAATTTGTCTTTCAATTTGTTTTTGAAAAATATATTTTGTAAAACCCAGTTGTTTGGGCTAGCTCTGTAACTCTCCAAACAAGAGCCATTGTGGTGAACATCATGTTTACTACTGTGCCACACCCTACGGTGCGCTGTGTGGAGTCCTATGCAAAGTACCAACACCACATGCCATGCCATGCAAGCATGCCAGGGACTTACTGGGGGTTGGCTGAATCCATACTGTACTCCTCCTGATACCTGGATACAGCGGCACATGGACACATACAGGGAAAGGTTAGGAGAGACAAGGAAGGAGAGAAAGAGGGGAGGGGGCATGCATTCATAGATAACGTGCAAGACTTAATATTTGGATTCACATCAAGTTTGAGACACCGCTTACATATAATGGTACTCTGAATGCAAACCACAGAGGATCATTGGCCATGATCTTGAAAGCCATCAGCTCTCATTGACATTGGCACTAAGATGAAAAATGTAGATTTGGCGTGAGCATTTGGCGTGAGCATTTGGAACTGGACTACAAGAGGTATATTTGAGTGACCGAAAACAAGGACACAAAGAGAGATGTGGAAAGCAAGAAACAAGTTGGATATTCAACATAGTATGATTAAGAACCTGAGCATTTTGTGAGCTGTCATTTCTCACAGCATGCCTTATACAGAAAGGCCTGTACTGTATAAAACTAAATTAAATGTTTGAAGGGGTTGGTGTTAAAAAAGCAGCTTGTACAACAGGTGGTCATCACGTAACCCATTAGTGCCACTTAAAATGACAAACTGAAAACCGCATTGGTAGTGCGATAGGGTCTGATGCGCAATAGATTGGCTTGTCATCTTATAAGAATAAAATCTTCTTACGTCAAGGAAGATCTCTTAAAAAATTCGGTCAATCTGATATTTGAAAATAAGTTATATACTGAGAACCTGCATATTGTGTTTCAATAAATCTTGGATTTATTATTATTTCTGTTCTGGACAGTAGATGGATATCAGTTTGTCTGTCTGAGTCTCTGGGCAGAAAGGGGGTGGCATGAGATATTTATTACTTAGCAGTCCAAGCAGAACACTTTCAGATTCAATAAGTGGCCAAGCTGCAACAGAACCTGCTACTCAGGTAAAAACAAACTTTCTCAAATTCTAGAATCTTGAGAGTGAGTTTCTTAGGACTGTTTAATGGTGTCCAAAACTCTCTTTAATGTCCTCACAAGCAAGATTTAAGTTTAAGACGAGTACAGTATTAATACCTAATGGCATGCATTCCTTTGACCATCAAGAGTTTGCGGTGGTTCACCAGTGAAAAGACAACAAAATGAAACTAACCCACCTACTTTGCCAAACAGAATATTGTTGATACGTAAGATACTTTGTATTAAGCCCTAAATTAAGAAAAAAAAGACACTATCTGGGCAGGGGCTACAAAACGCTTTTCTAGTTCTCAAGGGAACGAGATTACTTGATATTAACCTTCAGTAATTAACTCACCATTGATGAGCTGCTTCTGCATCACACACCGACTCCAACACTATGCACCGTCTCAGCTATCAAACGCATCACAGACCAAAAAGAGATGCCTTAAAGGTTTACACAGCTTAACATTCATGCAGGTCAACCTATATTGTAAAGTAACCTAACCTGTCTCACTCTGTTGATCTGGAACAATTACCACTTTTCACCTTCACTTGTTGACCATAAAGTCTGAAAAATATGCCTCAATATGATTATATGCACCTAATTTCAGTTGAGTTAGGCTGCAGAGCGGATGCTGAAACAGGAAAGGGATTTGAGTGTATTTTCTTTTTAAATACAGTTATACATTGTGTCACTTATCCAGCTATCTTGTTCAAACTATTTAAAGTTTACATCCAGCCTAATCGCACCCCATACACACATTAGCATTCGGGGGATTCTCCGGCTGATAAATAATGCAATAATGACTTAACAGTGGCTATGGAGTCATGCCCATAGTATTGGCCATGGGCTAGAGTATTGATTATCTCAGCCCTTCCTCCCAGCGTCCTGCTTCTTGGGTCAGTATAAACAAATCCCACGCAGATCAGGTTACACGTTACTACCCTGAAAGTACTCTGATCACTTCACAAAACATCCGGTCGGCAGTAGCCTTGGAGGTGCCGTTATTTCTGCATGCTATCTCGTATATTATTCCCATTTCATATATATATTTCTATATGAACATGTATACCACATATATATTGATACATGGTTTTGATCATTCATAGCCCCTGACCCGAGTGACAGTATTGTACAGTGTGTTTACAGACACTTCTGTAGTTCAGTAATGATGCACAGTAAAGCTGACAACCAAATGTAATCACATGTGAGTCAGTTTATGCTAGTGGGCCCGGGTGAGTTGGCTGCATTTGTTCATTTACAAACCTAAGTTTACGATTATATAAAAGGAAAACTTCACCAACAATGCCATCACCCTCTTTATTATAAGTGTCATAATCTTAATTAACAACAGAAACCACCATCTTTTCCTTTGGTTCAGCTATTAAGAAACCTGGGTGGCCGCTAGAGCAACAGTTTCAATACTATCAGCGCTGCATCCCTACCTAAGGTTACCTGCCTGTTCTGAAATTCTGTTCTGAAATTCTGAGCGTCCCCCTCAGGATGGGCTACCTTCGCAAATTGCGCATGAGCATTTATTTGGTAGCGCATTCTGAGCTGTAATTTCTCCCTGTCAAAATGGGCTACCAGGGCTTTACTGTGTTAAAAAGTATGAATTTACTTCAAAACACCGGGTAGCGCATTCTGAGCAGTAATTTTTCCCTGTCAAAATGGGCTGCAGGGCTTTAATGCGTTCAAAAAGTTTGCATTTACTTCAAAATCACAGGGTGAATACTATTCAATTGAGGTAGCCCATTTGGAGGGGAAGCAACATTTTTCAGTTGTATTTGTTTAAAATTTTCTGTTGTATTTGATAATATGTGATACCGGGAAGCCCATTCTGAGGGGAGGCTCAGAATTTCAGAACACCGCTTCTCTCTCCCTAGACAGCCCTGTCAATCACACAATTGTTTGGATGTATATGCTTGAAGTGACACTTCAAACTATACTAGGGGGGCAAGCCAACAGACCAGTAACGCGAGTTAGTTATGAAGACTGTTTTGGGGCAAACGTATTCTGCTTCTGGAGGACTGCGAAGCTAAGCATAAAAAATTATAGAAAATAACTAAATCAAGTGCTACTGCATTTTTGGGCTAGTCTTGGTGCGGCAAGAATATTTCTAATTCAAATAGGGTGCCCAGATTCTTAATATTTATGATCCAATGATGCTAAGCCAATTGTGAAAAAATAAGATGCATGAGCTAATATAAAGGTGGTTGGCCACTAACAGCAGCTACTGAAAGACTGAATACTGCACCAATTTCTTTCTGGCTTTTTCCAATTCTGATGCAGGTACAATATCAAGCCTAATTCAGTGAAAGGGTACAAGGAATAGGTCTGTTAGAAAACTTATTTTTAAAATCAACTACAAATCACTTTAGCCACGATTTCAGTAAAAACACCTAATTTGATTACTGTATGTAGACTATGTATTACGTTTTGTCAACATGCAAACGTATTCCATGACATGTGGTTTGCATTCAAAGAACAGGTCATATTGTCAAATTGAATGAAGCCTTCATTGTTATCTCACCTCAAAGAATCGGTTATTTAAAATGTAACTTAAAGAAAAACAAGCAGCGAAAAAAGGTCATTATATAAATGTGTTGGACGCACTATGTTGCAGCATCTACCGAATTATTTTCTATAAACCTGAACACTGCGGCCAATTTGTAAAGCGCTTTGTGTCCCGAGGAAAGCGCTAAAAACTATAGCCAATTAATTATTATTATTATTATTATTTTAAACTGAAAATCATTTATGCTAACAGGATATTGATTGAGGACGGGGATTCAGTCAAATCGCGCCAATATTCCACTGCAAACTCAAGCCCTTGACAGACATTACTACTCTTAATGCACATAGTGTATTAGATATCTGGGCAATAGAACCGTACTGGAGAAATTTGGGAGGATTTAGTACCGTCTGCGGTGAACAAGAATTATGTAATTAAAAAAAGACATTTATTGGTTTCAATTAGACAACATTTCCAAGAGGTACTGCATTAAATTCCACATGGGAGTAGGCTAACTATATAAACCTACGGAAATCAATTGCATACATAGAATACTAATAATGAAACCATAATTCAATTCTGACACACCGTGTCAAAACAGATTTCTTTATCTATTCCGAGGATGCTGCAGGTTTGTCGCGCTCAGGGACTTGCAGCCTCTCGCTGATCTGCTATACCTTTGGCCAGCATCGCTCCCGAAAGAGCCCATGGTTCGGATCGGCGCCATGGAGGGGTGGACCCAGCTTGGTTCTGGGGTTTTCTGAGCCTCTGTCTTGACGTCCGGATCTATCTCCGAGGGAGACGGCGTAAGCTTCGCACCTGCCATATCCCACTCGGAGGATACAACCAATAGAGAATGGCCAATACGTTCCTTCTATTTGAACAAGCTATAGACTAGTTAGAACTGAACGCCGCATTCCGAACAAACGGCTGCGCTACGGAAATCAATGCGGCAGTCTTTGGCATGATGGCATCCCTCTTAAATATCCACCAGTCAGCGTTGATACCGCTCGGTTTGTTCTTATGTTTGAGGACTCCATCCTTTCGATAAGTAAGGTCCCGTTGCGTCTCAGCGTCACTCCAACGTCAACCATTTAGCCAACCATACTGAGCCCTTCAGACTTTGGTTCATACGCAACACTTAAGATAGCCAAACGTGCCAAAAAATATTTATCATGAACCGTCAGCTTTCCTCAGCAAATCTGACAAGTACCATTGACATCGTATGTCAATCATGACCAGTCTAAGTATTTAGGAGCTCAAACATAAATTATAAGCAAAAGTAATAAATAATCGTTAAAAAGCAACAATAACAGAATAAAGGCAAGTTGTTTTTATGTGTTTTCTGCAGGACTGTGATCACAGCCGTCTTTATTATGTGAGTTATTGCCTCTACTGTAGAGCCTAAACATTTATACAGTCAATCATAACACAGAACTCATTAGAATGAACAATTTATACATTGGCCTATCAATTACCCATTGTACAGTTCAAAAAAGGTGTGAACAAGAAGTGAACACTATCCACTATTAAAACAACTTTTTAGCTTGAAACCATGCTCTCAGGATCTCATGCCTTGCATGCATTTTTAAAGCTATTTTCATTTTGCAGACCTGCATGTCAACCAAATTTGTGGATCTAAGTGATGGAAGTATCAGATGTTTAGACTGTAATAAATACCATTGTCTCAATATTGATTCATAGAGTCAGGCGATCTGCAGGACAAGCCCTAGTCAACCTTTTACAGTGCGGACAAAGAAGCAGCTGTTGCAGCACAAACCCAGCCCCAGGCAAATGAGCAGGTGTATTAGAAGACCTAAACCATCATTGCCGGTGTGGATGTAAAATACAAACCAATAGGCCAACTGTTGTTTGCACCGAACTCATGAAACAGGCCTAATGTGTAGTAACAAAGTACATGTGAGAATATTTTATTTATTAAATAGTTTGCCGGTTGGAGGTAATAAACTAATGTGGCCACTGTCCTCAAAACCAACAACAGAAAACCCGAGCCCAACATTGTAGATTGGCTATGACTGGTATTGGTGTGAGTATGATTAACAAAAAAAGAAACGTCGTAAACTACAGAAGTCTACAAGTCTTTGAAACAAGTTATGCAAATCATTGCCCCCCAAAATAGACACAATTGTTGAGATCTGTGCTGATCTTTGAATTTGAGAGGGCATCGTTATGTCAAGCTTCTATTTTTGTAAACAGAGCACCATAGGCCTACTGAAGGTCAATTCGTATTTTTATGTAAATATAAAAAAAATGGTGATACCAATCACAAATTGAGCCCTGTTTTCTTTATTATGCTATTACGCCTGTCTCAGATCTTTATTTCAACAGCCACATCAACTCAGTATGCCTAATACAATCTCTGTGTCAGATTATCTATTTTAAAGTACTGTTGCACCTACAAGTCACAAAATAATTTCATAATCATTCTGCAGGTAACGAGCTGCATGAAAGAACAAGTGCTATAAAAGATAACAGTCATCTGCGTCCTATGCCCCTTTCTTCACCTGACCTCCAATCTTCAATAAGAAAACAATGCCGTGACATTCTGATATAGCCTACAATGGCAACTGAGACATAATTAAGGGTCACACACACATATGCCTACACACAGGTAACTTGAATTAATATTGAAAGGTTTTGTAGAGCCTACTTTTTAGTTAAAAGTCATTCTAGTCTTCATGCAAGTTTAACGTTTTTTTTAAAAGCAGGTACTTTTGTACTTTGACTCAGGTAGCAATTGTAATTGAAGACTTGTACTTTTAGTGGAGTAAAATTTAGAAAGGGTATCTGTACTTTCACTCAAGTACAATATTTGTGTACTTCGTCCACCACTGGCAGTAAGAAAGCAGCTAAAGGCTATCACATACTCGTTTACTGGTGATTTATTGAATGGAAACAAGTTTAGATATAAAACATTTGATGGGACTATGTAAAACAAAGTGTGCCTACAAAAATGTTCCATAACCCACTATAAGACATTGTGGAGCATTGATATTGATGGAGACTGAATAAACATGGAGACTGAAGTTGTAGATGAAAGGCATGGTCAAGCCAAGCTAAGTTATGCAGAATAATAGAACTTGAGCATGAGAGAGAAAGTGGTGAATCACTGAAAAGGTGTGTGCTGTTTGTATAAAGACAGGTGCATTCCATCCGGGAGCACAGAGACACCTTGTGGTGATGGAGAAAACTGCATGCTTAGAGTATTGCATCGAATGGTATGGAGTATAGTTTGGGCCACAAGAGGCAACCACAAACAGACATGAATAACAATAATGAATAAATCGTTTGTTATGTTTACTAAATGTTTCGTTATTACAGTACAATTAAGAGCATAGTCTAACAATAGCAGACAGGTTTTCAGAGAGATGACAAGAAAATAGTAATGCCTGTCTGCAGGTACATTGGATCTTCATCAATGTTTCAACTCATAGCAGTATCAATAGAGTTGGTCACCATACAGGTGTACCTTAGACTAGCAGACATCGTTGGTTTAAGGTTGGTTTAATTCTGCCTGAATCTCCTGCCCTCTGATTAACAGTGGGGCGATCAGCCCTACTCCGACATGGCCTGCCTGTGAGCACACAGCAGGAGACCATACGAGGAGACCATATACTCGCTGGGGGCCCTAGACACTCTTACTGCTCCTAAATAACTGGTCACGCATCACTTCCTATCTTGCGATGCAGAGGGGAGTTGAGGAACGTGCGGGGCCCAGCTAATGCCTTCCCTATGCTGTCAGAAGACATTAGAACAGGAGCCGCCACGCAGGCCGGCAGCACAGCTGTCTGACTGCAGATTGCAGGGCCAGGGGTGCACAGGGGAAGGCCGGCCATCACCCCTGTCTGAAACACACAGCCAAACACAACCATGAGTACACACATTCACGCTCCTCATGTACACATACAGTGCAGTGAAGCATGTAGAGACCACAAAGGCAACATACTCAGAGTGCATGTCGACATACACCCTCAAATCCCTACACACCAAGAAAGAGCGGCAAAAGAAAACCTGCGGTCCACAAGGCCACTTATAGAAAGAAAATTATAATTTTTTTCTGTGGGTCCTAGAATAGAGTGTTTTACGCTATGTACATTCTACGTCGGTGAATTTTTGACAGCACGGCTTCAGAAATCATAATTGAATTAAATGTCATAAAGTCGCAATTACACGACTCTGCAGAGTCCGCCCTACTAAACTCAAATGAACTCCATCCACTTTGCTCAACTGGAACAAGACAAGACATCAGCCAAGCAAAGGTTGTCGCAAGCTCATGACTATCAAATAAACAGTAGCACGAGTACAGCATATTTTCTCCTCAGGCAGAGTGACAAACAGGGCAGAGGATAGGATTAGGCCATGTAACCAGAGAACAAGACAAAAGTAGATTTAACTAGCTAACATTAAGTTAGATAGATTTAACTCTTTAAATAAACATTCACACTTTATTCTGTATTGATGATAATGGCCAACTGTTACGACCACCCATGTATCGTCCGTATTGTATGTATTGTGTATGTGTATATGGCTGTCTTGTCTTCCCTTCTGTTTAACCTTTGCTATTTCATTTCATTCAGGTCTCTCAATCATCAATCATCGTCATCCGTCCGTTGACGGACCTATCAGAAGATCGTCCGTCTCAGAAAAAAACCTTTCCTATTGTTGTCTCCGGGAGAGAGAGTAGGGTATTTGATGTAGGAGTAAGTGTTTTGTTGCTAAAGAGACTTATGCTCGCTCTCCTAGCCTAGGAAACCAAGAAATGCTTTTTTTAAGTGTGGTTAACTTATTCGATTTTACCGTGAAAGTTTGGCAAGATGAAATGGATGAATTCAGTTGAATTAAAGTTTTGAGTAATGCTTACTTTACAAGCTGTGGGGAATGATTGATTAAACTAAATGCTTTTAGCTATTGTAACTTGGTTATCAGTATATTAAATGTAAAATGTCCATTCCATTCCACATGGGGTCAAAGTACATTGAACTTAACCAATTTAATTTGCTCAACCAATGCATTACTTTAATGTTTTAAGACAACTTGTTGCCTTAAATTTTTTAAGTAAATACTACTTATCTGGGCTTACAGTGTGGGTCGTTAGAGTCCTCATTAGAATAAAACAGGGAGAGGACCAGTGCTGGATACAAGATACCTAAAAGGACAATAAGTGTTCAAGACTCTAGTTGGGCATGCCAATAAAGTGCCTTCAGCTCCAAAATTAATCATTTTTAGGAAGAGAGAGCAATTAAAGGAGCAGGCATTTAATGGCTTAAAAATTACAAACTGTATAGAAAAACTGAACCGGGTCACAAGCCTTTCAAAGGACAGGGGCAAGTGTGCATTAACAAACTCACTGAGCGAAACTGAAAATATCCCCCTTTTTTCCCTGATTTTACTGCTAGAACAACAACCATCTGAAACAAATAACAAACAGTGACAACAAAAAGCCAACTACAAGATACTTTTTGATGGTTTAAATTAAGTTTAAAGCCAATCTTAGAGACTGGAAATGTGTACATGTCAAAGGGACTGATAACTGCCAGCCAGCCAGCCAGCCTCAGAACACTTGATACAGGCCTAGCGACATCTTCTTATCTTTGATTTTTTTAGGCCAAGCAATAACCTTTGCCGGCATATTGCCCATTCTTGGAGTAGTTTCAACGACAGTGATTCACAAAAAAGAACAGAGTTTACAACAAGTAACCTAGGATAACTACTATTTCATTATTAAAAAAGTTACACAAGAAAGTGTCAGGACAAACACACTGACGGCTAACAGTCTATGGATTTGTCTAGTGCAGGGGTGTCAAACATACGGCCCGCGGGCCAGATCTGGCCCGGCGGGGAGGTCCAACTCGGCCCGCCCGATGAATTTGCTAAGTGTGAAAATTACAGAAAAACATAAATTGCATTTCTATTAAAGTACCTGCTATTTCTAATCAGTCCACTAGGGGTCGCACTG
>JAVQIZ010191509.1:0-10105 GCA_036023535.2 Galaxias brevipinnis | reverse complement strand
AACAGGGTTTGGACCGCAGTCCGCTTGTGCTGCAGGGGTAGGTTCTGTGCGCTAAGGCGGTCAGTCCAATAACTGCGATGCATCACATCGCATTTGCGCAGGGAAATGCATTTCTAGTTGACTCTGCTTCCTTAGTTTATGATAACTGTAAGGATTGGGCTAGTTGTAAAGTGGGGTAAAACTCTTAAGGGTCATGAGACAGGCACACCCCAGAGAACAGATGCGTCAGAGGTGATTGGAAAAAGGCCATGTCTAATTTGCATGTTGGGGATTTGACAATATATGGGAAAGGCTTAACTTGACTTGAATGTGACATAAGAAGACAAACTGTGAATGCCAGTAGAGAATAGATTGTAGGAGTAGTAGTAGATCTTTGTAGTTGCATGCTTATGTTATTTGGCTGAATAAAACTCACTCTTCTGAAACTTTGGCTTTCGACTTCCAATATTTTTGTATGGGGTTGTAACTTCTTCTAATTGAAAAATACACAACACGTGAAGTGTCATTTGCTGTCCAATTCAAGTGACAAGAATTTATTTTATCAAGTCAAATGAAAACATTTTACTTCCCATGTTGTAGAAAGACCATAACGCTAGTTTGCCTTAGCCACGTCCAGGCAGCTTCTGTTTCATTTGGTCATTTATCCCTTGTTCACTTGTCTATGCCTGTCCGTGGAACACGCTAACTGTATTAGCTTGCATAGTCATTGAGTTCCCTCGGAATATAATTTCACTTTTTACCACACGATTTGAAATATGGTAAGGCGTGAAGAGGGATGAGTGACACACTTCTTGCAGAGTGCGACTTACGAGGCGGTTTTAGGGGGTTTGACATCCCTAATAAAGGTCTAACCCCCCCAAAAAAAAGGAAGTTAACATGAATGTTTGGGGGGGTTCTAAAACATTTACTAATTTATGCTTCTTTCCAGCTCTGCTGGAACAAAGCTTGAAATATAATTACAATAATACACACACACCCCTAAAGTAGGTCCTACCATTTTTCTTCTGACATCGACTGAGTCTCGTGACGATGTGTGTCAGCTTGCTTGTTAGTGAGTCATCACCGGCTACTACTAACGTTACCACAATGACGGCTGCAATGTATGCACCGTAAAGCACGCAATTTTTGGCAACTCCCTCCAATCTTCCCCACATATCCTTTTACAAGCATTGCTAAAGAATAATAATAATACATAACACCGGTAAAAAAAGATGCGGTACTAGCTAACTAATTGGCTTGCTGGTGAAATATCAGGGCCAGGGGGCATCAATCGGACATACTGTGTTTATTAACTTTTTCCATTGGTTTATGTGTGCTCCCTGTGTGACCGTTTTTGCAAGTTTTATAAGAAACAAACACTTTGTATTCAGTTTTTGATGCATTCATGCAGTTTTAGCTGATTGGATAACTGAACAATGTTAAACTCCCATCATAGATGTAGCAAGCATTGTTTCTATTTAAATGTCAGAGGTCTCCTGTATTTAACTCAGATTTTATTTGTCGACATGAGCAAGAGGGAGGCATGCGACATTCATCAGATTTAAATTTAAATTAGATTTAGAATAGTAAGTTCAGAGTACTAAATTAGAGATGGTAATACTACATGTATTCAGTGTTTGCATGGCACCAATTGTTATAAAATGCTGTACTTTATGTACTGTTGTATTAAGGAATGGATTCAGCAAAAGAACAAGATGGCAGGGAGACTGATAGTTCAGAGGTAGAGGTGAGTGAGAAAGGGGGCTGCTCTTAATAGTATTTGCTGTCATCACAGTTCGTTGCACATATAGTACAACATACTGAAATTTTACCCAACCATAGCCTATTCTTCCAAGCTAACATACTCATGCAATCAGAAAGTGTTGCAGCCCCCATTAAATTGTATATAGGAACCCGGGCTAGCTTTGGAGAAAATAAAAGTCGACCCCCCCGATTGTCCTCTTATAATTCGCACTCTGACTTCTTGTGTGGGTAGATATAGATATATATACATGCCACTCAGACACTGTATATTCAAGCATTTTATATTCCTTATTTATTTATCACTTAGACTGCTTCGATGTCTGTTTTTCAGGTTGCAGAGCAGACTAGAGAAAGGACCAGAGCAACTACTTCAAAAAGCAGCTACTTGTGAGGGAATATGCCTTCTTTAACATTCAGGCTAATAATCAACCCCCGCGTAGTAGCAGTACGGCTTGCATTGAGTTAACCTACTGTATAGCTAAAGTTCCAACCTCAATAATTGAAATATGGTTAAGCATTTACATGCAGTATAATATTTTCGTAACATCATATTAATTGCCTGCAATTCTGTGAACCGTTTTATTGTAAATTACAAGATTATGAATGGGCGCGATCTAGTAGGAGGTAGTATGAAGGACGATAGTGTTGGCGATTGCTTAGGCTAGGCTATATGTGTTGCGCCGTTAAGTCTTTTCATTTCGTTAGCAAACACTGAGATACTAATGTTTAAGATAATTGTGTTATTGGGGATGCTATTTTGCTGGGAAGATGGTGGCTCTGAAAAGACCTTTTGGGTTATAAGTAAATTCACCAGAGCCATCTGATCAAGGCTAGCCAAATATTTTTAATAATTATAGATTATTTATTTTTGGCTGTTGGTAGGATGAGGTTTCGCAGGAGCACGTTATCTCATGAAAAGAGTAGCAATTGACTATTTAGTATGCCTACAACATGTATACATTGAAGCCGTGGCTAGTCAGGTTATTGAGATGAGCTGTCGATGAAAGTAATAAGCATGAGGCTAGTTTTGTCACAGAATTAACTTGAGTTAGAGAGGCAAGTGAGGTGGTTGATGGACTAGATGGAGAGATTAGAGAAAGGGACACAAGGCAGGCAAAATGTGATCATCTCACTAAGAAGAGAGATAGGCTAGAGAAAGAGTGGAGAGAGAGGGGACAAAGACTGTATGATGTAGAGGTAAAGGTTAGGGGTCTGCAGTCAAAGCTGAATAAGTCCAGGCAGAGGCTGTCAGAAAAGACTCCCAACAGATTACTGCTAAAAAAGCTAAAACAGAGAACAGTTTAGAAAGGACTAAGCAGGCACAATTTACTTGGCACAAGTAAATATGCCCATAAATACTGCACTGCAGGCATAGTTTTAGCTTCAGAGAGCAAGCCTTGGTCTGCCCAAGTGCTTAGTGGATGTTTGACACAGTTAGGGAGATGATTCAGAAACAATTTTTTCAAAGAATAGGAACATAATGACTAACACTGAAAAGAGGCTCAATTAAATATTAGTTAGGGTTTTGAATTATGTAGTTATTCTGAGAAGGCCAGTTTGGGGGATGGCAATGAGTTGTTTGGTGGGCTGTATTTCATTGACGGACTAGCTCATCAAGCCTACACAGCCCTTTCTACGTGGGAATACAGTCTTTGGAGACACTATAGGTAGCCAGCAAAAAAAAAAAAAAAGTTATTCACCACTTAGACTGATTTAGTGTTTTTTTCAGATTGCAGAGCACACTAAAGAAAGGAGCAAAGCAGGAACTTCAACAAAAAAAAAAGTCCAAGAATTGAGACAACTAATAAAAATGTTTAAGAATAATCTAATGGCAATTTCCTATATCTATAAATAAAGTGATATAAAGTGTTATGAAGTTATATTATCTAATTAACTAGTAATGTTACACCGTATGTGTGTGTGTGTGTGTGTGTATATATAAATATATATTATATAATAGTCATATTAGGTCATTTGCAGCTAGGCTTTAATGCCAATGAGTGAACATTTCATTGGTAAGATGTTTTTGGGGGGTGGGTGCACAATGACTACAATCTAATATGAACATAAGGTTTATTAACCATCTTAATAATACATTTAGAAACTAAATTGTCTTGTTTTCGGGGATATATATTTTAACTGATGTTATAACATTTAGTTTATAAAAGGACAAGAACGATTGACATGCGAGTGTGATTGCTAACAGACCAGGCAGGCTTCATAAAGAGTTTTAACAGCAACTGTTGTTAGTCCTTTGATGCTACTGCTGTTTTCCGAGTAAAAGTTTTCAATATTGTACCCTTAATTTAGGTAAAAGATTATATAAAATTTAAAGACAATTGGTTTTACTATATAACTATCGCAAAATTGTCATTGTTTCGCTAACTGTAGAGCACTACAGCAAGGGCAAAGTCAGCCATAAGACGTTTATGCTTTACGACTACTTCAGTTGGTGACAGCGAAGTAACAACTCGTAACATTTAAAAACCTTTTTTCAACAATAAACTCACTTTTAAAAAATACGGACAAATTATTAAATTTGTTTTTATTACTAAACGTTTACCAAATAACAAAAAAATCTTACAAATTGACTGACTAATTACGTGTTTTACAAAAAAAGTGAAAATGTCTTTGGCCAGCCTAGTACATGTAACTGCGGCACCGTATCGCTAATTATTCCATAGTGAGTGAGCTAGTTTCCAGATAGCATTAGCACCTAGCCATGGATACGCGCTTACCCCCCTCTTGCTGCAAGAGATTGGAGAACGAACTGGGAAATTCACGGCTAGGACATTTTGGATAATATGTGGCTGGCTGTTCATGAAAGTAATAAAAGTAAAATAAAAGTACTGCCTTCATTAGGCGAATCTGGTTCGTCTACAAGCCTTTTCCCATGAAAATTTGCTTACTGTAATGATGAGAATAGCACACTGCTGAAATCAGATTTTTCAAGGGAATATAACTTATATTTACGATAAACACTTTATATCACCAAACTGACATAACGTTCGTCACAAATTCTTATTTAATACTGGTAGAAATGTCAGAAACGTTAATGCAGACAAGCTGCTGCAATTTGCATCTGTCACGTTTGACATGAGTCAAACCACGGTATTTGCAGTTGCATAGTGTTTCATGTTCACTAGGTATGTAGCAGACCAGGATAATGATATAGTATATTGGACAATATGTGGCTGGCTGTTCATAAGCAAAATAAAAGTACTACGTTCATTAGGCCAATCTGGTAGGTCTACAAGCCTTTGGTGACAATTTGCTTACTGTAATTGTAAGGATTGATGACCCTCTTAAACGTTTAGAAAATGTGTTAATTATTTAAAAATGTAAGAAAAAAATTGGAATGACAGTTTGCTGAGCTGTCATTAAGCGCCAGTGTTAATAATAATAACAATAATTCATTTTATTTAGTTTTTAGCGCTTTTCTCAAATATAATAATTTTAATATAATAATTTTACACAAATTGGTCACCAATTAATTACATAGAACGAACAACAAATGGACCGAAAGCTATCAAACACAACACTGTAGTTCAAACGGAATGGAATTTAAATACAAACTGCTGGCACCAATGTAACACCATACGTTGTGCTCGTACAACTGAGATACTATAGACAGCACAAAGGCACAAATCTCACTTAATTAGCGCGTTTTCTTTCTGTAGAACTTCTTTTTCTCTCTAAGTCAAAGGCAAATTTCATGACTGTCTAGAAATATTTTGAAAATGGGGAAACAACCCATGTTTGTTGCAACTTTATTGACACAACCAACAAATTTTATTTTCTGTCAATAATTTATATTATATTTGGGAAAGAGCTTTTATTTTGAAAGTAAAAAAACTGTTACTAATAGAGAGCTGAGAATGTTACTGTCAGATAACGCTCCCCCTGTGTTCAATAAGAAAGAAAGCTCACACCTGTGAAATTCATACTGCTGACTTTTTCCCCCAAAACTTGTAAGTCCTGTGATTTTCAGCCTGCTATCCCTACATTTGCCCATCATAACAGTGGGAGAACATCCTGACAGCTGGTAATGTCACTGTCAGATAGCTTGTGTTTGTAATCAAATGCTCACACTAATATTACACGGAAAACTTTCAAAACATTAAATAAAAAATAGGAAGGCCAAATATAGGAGTGCCAAACGAACAAAAAGAAACTATGGACAGTATTGTTTTTCCTTGAATCAAATAAAAGTAAAATAACATTTATCAAAACGACCCATTTGTAATAGTTAGGCATTTTCAATATGAGTAGAATTGATATTTAAATATTTGGAAGCTGCCAAGTGTATTCTGACCCGAGACAGAATTACTCTAAAACAGGGTCAATTGATAAATTAAAACATCTTGACCATCCCAGACATCTCAGGAAGATATGGAAATAAGCTAAAATATCAGAAAGACCGAACTGTTCCTTTATCAAATCAAAAGATTCCTACTTGCAGATTTTTTTAATCTCTTTCATCTTGTCTTGGTTGAGCTGTGATTCTCCCGAGGTAGTCAGCTCCTCCACCAGCTCGGAAAGATGGTCTCTCTGGGCAAGGTTCATCGCAGAGAATGGGTCCTAACAGATCTGGAGATAAGACACCTGTTAGATAAATTGATGCTTAAGTGACGACAGTGGGATCACACCTGAATCAGATTCACATATGATAAATCTCACATGTAATACATTTAACAGTTTTGTCTAATATCACAGTGATAATATGATCACCAAAAGAATGTTAATATTGACAGCGAAGTGAACTTGACATAAAGAAAATTAGCTTGTGTGCTCTTTTGACTTTTTGTTCAGGGTGTACCCAGGCCGCCAATAAAGCAAACATTTAAATAAAAGTGTTAAAACAAAATTGCAGCTTGTATAAGGCGATTTGCCAGCAGTTTTGAAATTAGTCAATCACATAAGCGTCCAAGTTAAACTCTTCAGCTCAAAGAACAAATCCCTATGACAAACCCCTTAGTTCTTGTCCTTAACTTAATTCTATTTTTTATGCGACGTGTCAGGGATGACACATCACATCTTGTTATTTCAAAGTCAAATTATCATCATCATTATTATTATGATTATTATAATGATTATTATGATGATTATTATGATGATTATTATGATGATTATAATGATTATGATTATTATTATTATTATTATTAATAATAATAATAAGCCTATTTTTGGCGCCTTAACTACACCCGCAGTTTTGATCCAATCGATTCCATTCCAGTGCCCACATGTCTTGGGCATTGCAGACTATTACGCTTACATACAGCTAAGTGATCGGTTCACGCGTTGTATTTTTTAATTATAATGTTAATCGATTTTTTGCCCCATTGAAAAGAATGGGGAGAGGGTTTTGACTAGGAGAGAGATGTCACGGGCATATATCACCATCTAGCGTTGATGTTATAAAATTGCAAGTTGTTATGTTAGTAGGCTGTACTGACTGTCTTGGCTTGTTAACTGCATCAATGAATGACTCCGTCCAGTTATTATGTGATTGCCTCGGCACTTAACTATGGTGCAGTTCGCCTCCATTGCAACGCCAAAATGTCAGTTCGAATGCCACGGACTGTGCTTATACACAGCTAATTAATCTGTCTTCTAGTTATTTTTTAATTGCCTCTTTTACAAACTTACCCATCACTAAGTGAAAAACCTAGAAAGAAGAGTCAGCTTTTATGCTAGGAAATGGTTAGGGGTGCCACGGTGTCTTTGTAGCCTGGCTCTCTATGGGAAAGGTGCTCTGGAGCTGCCGCTTATCGGGCTTACAGAGGAATATAGGTGCACTACAGCTAGATTAGAAATGACAATTGCGCAATCCAGAGATGGTATAGTAAGAAAAACGGCACCCACATTAGCAACAGGATGGAAATAGAATCCAAAAGAGGCAGTACTGCAAGCAAAAGCAGCACTTAAACATACGGAAATAGTAGGACAAGTACAACATGGACGAGGAGGATTTGGACTTGGCACAAATAAACAGATATGGTCAAAATTAACCCCTTTGGAACAACGCAAATTAGTGATAGAACAGATACATAAGCAAGAGAAAGCAGTAAGGAGCGCTAAAACTGTCTCACAAGCCAAACAAGGGTGGTGGATGAACTGGGAAAGTGCAGAGCAGAGGAAAATTACCTAGAAGGACTTGTGGGGAATGGAATCCACAAGAATTAGCTTCATTGTTAGGGTAACCTACAACATACTTCTAACACCTACAACTCTTAGCCAATGGGTAGATGAGGAGCCAACATGCCCCCTCTGTGGGGTACAGTTAATCTCAAACACATAATGGCTGGGTCCAGGACGAGCCTTACTCAAGGAAGATACACCTGGCGCCACAATCAAGTACTAAAATGCTTGGCGGAAGCAAAAGAGCATAGGCAGTTAATGCCAACAGTTAATGCCCTGCCCATTGGAGCAGAGGGCGACATGCACCACAGTCGCTTTGTCAGGGAGGCAGTTCCGGTACGGAAGAGTTACAGGACAAAACAAATTTCAGGGTAGCTGAGGTGAGCATGTGATTGGAAAATGCTTGCTGATGTTGGCCAATAAATGAGAGTCCCATCAGAGATTGCAACAACCAACTTAAGACCAAACTTATTACTCTGGTCCAACACACAGCAAATTGTTTATTTAATACACCTAACAGTCCCGTGGGAAGAAGCAATAAACGAGGCATATGAAAGAAAGAATCTCCGCTATAGCAAATTAACTGCAAGGGCAGAACAGCGAGGTTGGAGGACAAAGGTGTGTCCTGTGGAAGATGGATGCCATGGATTTGTGGCAATATCAACAACCAAACTACTTAAGGAGTAAGGGATCTGCGGCAAAGAATTGCTCCAGACCATAAAAGCTATATCAGATACAGCAGAAAGAAGTAGCCAGTGGCTGTGGCAGAAAAGGAAGGATCCTGTATGGGCACAAAAGTAAAGAACATCATGTTGAAAAACCATAAACAGTGGTTTAATCTCAGGACAAAGGTATAAAAGGAAAGTCTTTCCTGCAGAGCGTCATTTACCAAGCCTGCATTCACATTGTCATCTAGTGACTGCAATTACATGTATACGTTAGTCAACATTTTATTGCGGTGTTGAAGCATACTGTCTTCAGTGTGACCCGTTTGTCAACAAGAATTATGACCTTTGCTATTCTCTAAACAGGACACAAGGTCCTTTTGTTTACTACATGCAGTTACACATTACTTGGTCATAAAATGGATTCTAATAAATTAGATTAGTCCATTCGGTATAAACCGTGCCTTTATAATATCGCCCATTTCCCATAAACTACGATTATTTCTACAATATGATTCTGGTAATTAATAGTGTGTTGAAATGCACGTGAAAGAAGAAAATAATGCAATATACTTCGTTTAAGCTCTACTGTCATTATGAAAAGTCTGAGTGATTTAATACTTATTAAATTAAGTTCATACATGTGCAAACATGTAGATTTTAGAGAACAAAAATAAAACCAATTCTAAACCTTGGTAGGCAAATTAGTCATCGTATATGTCTGCCATCGTATAGGTCCGCCATATGTTGAAGCATTACTGCCAATCTAGCAGCAGGAATGACTACAAGAATGGGGGTGGAAGAAGGGGTGTTCTCCGGATAATCTGGGGTTGTGTCCTGTACACCTAATGCAGGCTCATAATGGATAGGATATGTATTCTGATTTCAGTTAATTATGGGTGCTGGTCTCTCCTCAGAAAATGTGCAAGCTATTCAACAGAAAATTAACATTTGCATTGTTTGTTATAATATTTTTTTTATAAACATGCTATTTTGTAAAAAGTTATCAGATCAGACGAGTGTTGACATATAACTCATGAACTGCATACAAATTATGTACGGTTTTAAGCATAACGCCTAAAAGCTTAAAAGCTTGCTCATTCGTAATAAGCTAGCCGCTCTTCACGTGTGAGCAGATAATTATGTAGGTCTAGCCAATATGGCGAACTCAGAAACCTTCTCCCAAAAAGTGACCAGCCTTAGCAATGCAACAAACAAACAGAATGGAATGAGGTGCCAAAACAGCATTATAACAAAACAAAAAAACTGCTGGCCAGATTGCTTAAGCGATATGCAAATCATAACACAAGCCAGTGACGTGCAGTCAGGGGAGGCAGAGCCTCACCTGTCATAGCCTGTCCTACTCCAATGAAAATATTAGAAAGATAACTAAAACTAAATATATATATATATATATATTTATATGAGTGTGAGTGTGAGTTGTTGTCTGTCCCTATATGTTGGCCCTGTGATAGACTGGCGACCTGTCCAGGGTGTACCCCGCCTCTCGCCCTGTGTCGGCTGGGATAGGCTCCAGCCCCCCCGCGACCCTGCAT
>JAVQIZ010191489.1:0-28546 GCA_036023535.2 Galaxias brevipinnis | reverse complement strand
GACAGCTATCAAACACAACACTCAGTCTGAGTGACACCACGGCAGCTATCAAACACAACACTCAGTCTGAGTGATACCACGGCAGCTATCAAACACAACACTCAGTCTGAGTGACAGCTATCAAACACAACACTCAGTCTGAGTGATACCACGGCAGCTATCAAACACAACACTCAGTCTGAGTGATACCACGGCAGCCAATTTGCGCCGGACTTGCTCACCCAACATATTGCGACAGACTTGCTCACACACATAGGACACACAGAGCGACTCCAGTTGAATTGGCAGTGACTGTTCAGGGCACTGGTAGGAGGATGGAGCATGGTTTTGATAGATGTGTGCATTCAGGGCTACAGTCCTGGACGACGTTAGGCAATGTATAGACAAATGTGTTAAGTTCAAATTCCCTTTTTCTTCTATTGTATGTTTAAATGTATTATGCTTATGTCTGCTTCTTTCTTGGACAGTAGGTTTATAAACTGAGACCCATCCGGACTCCGTTATCTAAAAATATTATAGTTATTACAATGTAATAAATGTACTTATTTCCTACTCCACATTTATATAGTTATTATTACATACTCAACCCTGTGCCATACTAATTCATGGTATTTATAAATGAATGTCGCAACGTCTTACATAGTCACTTTCCTCCTTTTTTATCAAATTTATCTTAGTTAAGGCTATAATTGACCATGAGGCCAAGAATGGGATTCCCCCCAGCCGTATAATTCTTGGTGGCTTTTCTCAGGTAAGAGTAATCTCAATCTTATTGGAGAATAATTTAGAACTCACTGCTACTGGATCTGAAGTCAATGTTTGAGATTTTGAGATTTAAACCTTTGGTACCTACAAATCTATTTCGTTTTTTTTTTAAGCATTTAGCAAGCCTTGTTATTATGCCTGACCAAATAGTTTTAATAGCTTGCTTATTGCATAATGATTTGAAAATAAAGACATAAATATGGTACAAATAGGAGACGTTTCTTTTTTGTCCCTCTCCAGCTCATCCCCTTTCTTTCTTCTCCTCTGTGTTCCAGGGTGGGGCCTTGTCCCTGTACACAGCGCTGACCTGCCAGCAGCAGTTGGCTGGAGTGGTTGCCCTCAGCTGCTGGTTACCACTTCATAAGAGTTTCCCACAGGTACACTTTGACATACAACATGTGGAATTACTCACTGCTCACCTGGAGGCATGAAAAATGTAAAATAAGAAAGAAAGAAATGCGTATATAAGATAGATAGATAGATAGATATAGATCTCTCTCTCTCTCTCTCTCTCTCTCTTTCTCTATATATATATATATAGAATGTCGTAAGTATGTTATGTATGTATGTATGTATATAGCAGGTGTAAAGGTCATTTTCTAAAAAAAAAATTGTAAAAAAAAAGTTGTTTCATCAAGGTTTTGTAATCCTACCCTCTTCTTACCTCTAGGCGGCGAGTGCCAGTGCGAATACAGACATGCCGATCCTGCAGTGTCACGGGGAGATGGACCCCATGATCCCTGTGCAGTTTGGAGCTATGACGGCTGAAAAACTCAAGACCATTGTTAACCCTCAGAAGATTAGCTTCAGAACCTACCCAGGGCTTCTCCACAGCTCATGTCCTCAGGTAGGTGTATGAGGGTATATACAGTCACTTCTGCTTGACATACCGAGCAGTTGGAGAGATGCTCTATTCAATACAAAGTTTATCATTGGGGGGCAGTTGGATTACTTAAAAATTTATTAAAATATGACGTTTTTCTAATTATGAGCGTCCCTTTATTCCATATTGTCCTCATCCCAAGAAACACTATATCTTTGGTTTAGTGGGTTTCTCTGTGCATACACCCTTAACTGTGAAATGTTTTATGCACATGAAATGCATAGTTTGTTGTTATGACTTGTATATAACATCTTAATTTCTGTTGCAGGAAATGGCAGCTGTAAAGGAATTCATTGAGAAACAGCTTCCTCGTATCTGACCTCACCTCACCACCACAGTGACCCCTTAGACACAGATCTCTCACCTCTGACCTACCATTCTCCCACAGGAAACAGCCATTAGCACCACCTCCCTCATACTTTCAAATACACATATACAAATGCATCAGCACAATAGTTGGATTTGTATTTGCCACTTTTCATGTTAATGTTTCTTTTTTTTTTTGACCAGAATAAAACCGTTAAAGCAGATAGACAACGACACAGTTAAGTTTGCAAACTTGTACAGGAATAATTTTTGGGAAACAATTACCAATGATTCAGTCTGTAGCCTACATTCCCTTGGAGCCTAAAACTGCTAGAATTTCTCACCCACTTTTTTCCCACATTTTAAACTCCTCCATCAATCAGTTTATCCCTTCCGCCTCCCTGATTCCATTAATTGTTTTGCGTGTCAGTCAGCGAGTCTGTTCGAGTGGAAATGGCAAGTCTGCTAATAGTTTGGCCAACCCACTCCATAGATGACACCCGCCAGTGTTCCAGAGTCTCACTCGGTTCTCTGGCCCAATGGTCTGGTTTCTGCCCGGAAGGACTTGTATCAACCATACTGTACAGCAAGCTGTTGGCCCAAACAGTACACAGTGGCCAGTGGAGTCACCTTGATGGTAGCGGCTTTCCTAGCTGAACAGGTGCCCATGTTGTAAAAGAATGTTATGGTTAGAACACGATTGATTGAAACTAAGTATCTGATATTAGAACACCCCAAAAATGAAATAAAAGAAATCTCTGGATAATTGACTTTTGCAGCTATGTTCTCTTCCTTGATACAATTGATTACCGATGATACAATTTGAGTAAGAATAACGTTAGCAATAGCCCAAGTATAGGTATGTCTAAGGGCATTTATATTTCATTATAAACAGCTAAAGGCTCCAAACTATTTGATTGGATTACAGTATTGGTAAATGTCACTCCAGATGATCCCAGACCAGGTACACTACTACATGGTAGACAGACCGCCTGACTCATTTGACTCTTCCTCCCTCTAGCAATTTCCAGTCATCTCATCATTCAGAAGTCAGTTGTCCCTCCATTTGATTCCCAATAAATAATACAGTTCCTTTTGTTGAAAAATTATAAATGTCTGAAAGTTGTTTTTTGGACTTTGAAGCATTTGTTTTTGAAAGCATGTTCCATTTCCATCTAGTGTGTGCCATCATACATGTGAATTTTTCAGGTTTCATGGTGGCATGCATTATTCGCAGTCAGGATAGTTATTTGCTCCCCCTTTGACTTCATCCTGGCACCTACTAATAGAGGTCAGAGTTACCTTTACCCAGCACTGTTCTAATCACTATACACAGTGAGAGCTTCAGCAAGAAGCTGTTCCTATGTTATTAATTGAAAGGTGATTTTAAAGAAATTATTAATCCAAGGAGTCTGCAAAAAAAGAAAAAAAAATCAGGTGTTCTGTGTATATTATCCTTTGTGAATGTTTTTTTTTCTCTACATGATTACCTATTCTGTATTAATGATCTGAAACCTAATTTAACTGGTGGAGAAAAAATATATATGTTTTGATTGTTATTCAATGAATGTTTCTTACTTCTTTTAGGCCTTGGCCATGTCATGTCAACCCAATCAGGTTTCCAATGCAACGTATTTTTTCCTCATGTAACGTTTTTCTCCATTTCCATTTTCTTCCATTCTCTTCTGATGCTATTCCTTAGCTCTTTGCAAAGTATTGCATTTGATACTTCTGTGTGACAAGTTGGACAGTTCCACTTAAGTTACCCTAAGGTTCTATTTTGTTTTTGATTAAAATTTTTTACATTTGTGTTTATCATTTACCTTGTGTTTCAGTTTTGTCTTTGTCATGCCATCCTCTTTGTGTGTTTGTGTTATGGGCTTAATAAACATGTTCTGAGGGGCTGTCCCTCGATTAATTTTATTTTCCAAGACACCTGTATGTGGAATAAATGATGCAAATAACAAATCCATTGGAGTTGGAATGTAATTTCGATAGAACGACCAAAATGACATGTGTTTATTAGTTATTCTCTTTTTTTCTTGTAAAAGTGTATTGGAAGTAGGCTACACGCTATCTCAACTAAACCGTTTTGAGTATAAAGAAAACGCTTTGTTGAAGTCTCTAACGTACAGAATCATAATATAATATTGGACATTGAAATAAAACCCTCTGGTTGTAACACCGTCCATGTAATTTAGACAATGAGCAGGCATAAGGACAAGGGCTGGGTAAAGAAATTATTTTCTGATAAATCCCGATTTTCATTTTCATTCCAAACCAATTCTTAAGAACCCAAGATTGTTCTTTTAAATCAATGCTATTAGGCAACTCACTTGATTTGGAATGTAATTTTGATAGGACGACCAAAATGACTGTATGCCTATTTGTTATTTATTCTCTTTTCTCAGATCTAGTGTAACAGTTTGGATACTAGCGTCCCAACCCCTTCACTGTTTGGTGGAAACGAGCCAAATTAGTTCATCAAATTGTATGCCTGCAGTTAAAATGATCAGTTTCTTAGAATATTTTATAAGGAATCTTGGTATTGTAGTTATCACTTCCAATTTATTGATTTGGAATTGATTTTGAATCGAATCGGGACCTTGTGAATCAGAATCGAATCAAATCGGGAGATCAGTGTCGATACCCAGCCCTAATAAGGACCTATAGGATCATCCTCTTTCACCTAGTGTAGGTATGGTAAGAAATTAGGGAACAAACCAGAGAGAGCAAGTCCTAATAAGCAGGCTGAGAATTGGGTAGCCTACATACAGCAACCTTAACTTTACATTATCTAAAGCATCCAACTGGTTGTTGCAAGCAATATGCCATGACGCTGAGACAGTTGAAAATATACTTAACTTGCTAGAAATGTACGCATGAAAGACAAGAAATTATGTCACAGTTAAGGAAAAGCGTATTTGAAAAGTATTTGGCAATGTGGAGACAGTGAAGGGAGGAAAGAGATATGGGTGGGATCAGGTAGCCTAGATTGGAACAGGTTTTGGTCGAATTACCAGGAGACAATCAAAAAGCTGGTTATGCACTCCAATGTTTTAATGAGTTATCATGGATCTCTGCAACATTTCTGTTTGGAAATTCTGTTGTAAAATACACTTTGTTTTGGAAACTACAGACCTTCAAACACCTAGACCCTCTCTGCATGTTGATGGCACGTTCAGGTAAAATGGGAAAGCTGGGACCTTCATTTACAATACACATTTTATTTTTATGGAACATAGTATATAGACATGTCACTATGCTTTCCGAGCAATTGGCCTGACCAAGAGTCATTCAAGGGTTTGCCGCGCATTTCCTATTTACCAGACCAACGAAAACGATTGTTTTATGTTAACTAGTGTTGTAGCAACAATTCAGATACATTTCAGGTGATTGGCTGCTAATATTTAAAGAGCCTCAAAGCTTAAATGTCCCAATTTACGTGATCCCACCCTATGTATTTAGATTTGTGACTGCATTGGAAAAACGGCTGCAAAGGGGGGGAATAAAACCTGAAGGTGGCAGTAATGTAACATCGTGGATGCCAACTGCCGTAGAACCCCAAAGAAGAAGAAGAGGAAGAAGAACCGCCTCCTATTTTTCTAGGACTTACGAAGGCACATTTTAAAACGTCCGGGCATACGCCATTTTGAGAGTGAGGGCGACCTGAGGTAGATCAAGACCATATTAATCAGCAAAGGAGAGACGACGTGACGGTCATTTCTTTACTTCTACTCTTTCGCTTAACCGGTAATTAAATAAAGTTAAGATGTCTCGGGACAGATTTCAAAACAGAAACCGTGGCGGTGGTGGAGGAGCCGGTAATTTCCAGCGCAGGGGCGGTGGCGTTGGAGGCCCAGGCCCAATGCGAGGTAGTCTGATGGGCAACCCAAATTTCAGGAATCATCCTTTTCAGAATCGAGGAGGACCTGTGGTTAATAACTTTGCTAACGTTAAGACACCAAATCAAGTGCCGCAGATTAACAACCAGAAACCACAGCCGCCGATCATTCCACAGCCAGGTGCTCAAGGGAACCGTCCACCACCAACACCAGGCCCGGCTCTCACCATGAAAGGCCCGGCGCAGCAACAACAGAAAGGCCCACCACCACCAGTACAACAGCAGCCACAGAAAGGCCCAATACAGCAGCAGCCACAACAACAGGCCGCTCCGCCACAGCCGAAAATCCAGTCGCCTCCACCAAAACCTGCAATCTCATCACCGCCACCAAAACCCAACGTAAACAAGAACCAAGAACAAAAACCAAACGTTGGCAACGGGCAGAACAAGTCTCTTTCTCCAATTAAACCCAAGATGGATTCCAGAACTCCGCAAAAAAACAACTCCAATGTTGATATTCACGAGTCTGGAGATCGCGAACATCCTACAGTATGTAGTTTATGGTTGTTAGCAAATATGTGTATATCTAACAATCCTATTAAGCATTTATAATTTATTTGTAACTAAGGACGGTTACTTTATATATTGCGGTCTAGCTAGCGAATGTAAACTTTTGTAGAAAAACAAAGAGCTTTCATGCTGACTGCATGAGTCGCAAAGCTCTCGAAGGGGCGTTTTTTCTGATTTTTTTGTCCTTTAAAAATCTTTGCTTAACGTGTGTACAATAAAACAACTGGACATTCAGTCGGCCATTTTGGGAAGAAAAAAAACCCCAACACGTTGAGCATTAAGTTACCCTGCCCCCAATGCTAAACAAAGGCACAAATCAATTGCAATGCAGAATAGTGGGCTTGTAACTTAACATGTTGTGTCATCCAATTTCAAGATAGGCAGATAATAATATTTTGCAATATGTCTGTTAGATTTGAGCGAAACGTTTGAATTAAATACATTTTAAGATAATGTTAGCTTATGGTCTGAAAATGCTCGAACTAAGTAGGCTGCATTTTATGTCTTAAAATGAAAGAACTGGCGAACCGAATGATAGGCCTAGTTTGCATAAAACAGATACTGTTACGCAATGTGCTGAATGGTTCATACTTATATATCGATAATGAACAACTACGTGACATCAAAATAGTACTAAAAATCAGATTGTAAAGATGTGTTTGAAAGGAATACAGCATAAAACCTGTAGTCGTGTTTGGTTCTATTAGGCCTAATTTTTATTTGTGAAAACTAGCCTTGAAATCTATGGTTATACTCGTTTGAACATTTTAAGTTTGGAAATTGTCTGGAATGACATGAAAACACTCAAAACATTATGCATCATAGTCTGTAACCTTTCTGCAATGACAAAATCAAGTCACTAACAGCTGCATCTGCATCCATAACAACATCATTCCTATTTTGTACACAGACCTTTTTTTTAGCCCTGTTCTGTGGCAATGTAAAGTGTATAATATAGGCTATTCTGTAAAACAGAAAAATGTCCTTTGTGTTAATTTTTCTGACCTTTTTATGTAAGGCATGTAATAATATTTAATTGCAGAATTCTAGAACTGGTTAATTAGTTCAATCATTACAATTCAAATAACACCTGAAATGGTCTAATGGGCAAGAAGTTGGTGTTCATTGAAAGCGGCTTGTCGTAATTTTATATTATAATGTTATTAATTATGCTATATGGGTATAAATGTATTATTATTGTTGTCGCGTTATAACCTATAACTGAAAAATGCCAGGAGGTTTCTATACGTTTGCCGGTGTCGTGCCAAAAGTAGTTGGCTAATATTTTGTTTTTCTCACAAGATTCATGTCATTCAAAACAAAGCTCAGTCAAGAGTTAAGCCTAGTTTATACGTCTGCATGATCGCGTTAGCGAATGTAAACCTTCATTTGGCGCTTGCGTTCGCACAGCAGTTTGCCCACATACTTCAACGTAAGTTTAACGGGCCCACTAGGTGACAGTGTTGCATTCAGTATAAACCAGGCTTTACTCCTACGTTGCATGCCTCGCCGGTACACTGTCCCATTTTAAGAAGCCCAGCCTTCCAATAATGTATCTCCCTGGCACTTCAATAAAAACCTAAGTAGCCTAACTCAGTTTTATCATTTAATTTAAAAAGGTTGTTGGAAATCTAAGATCTAAGACAATTTGTTAGATGAGAGAGTGACATAGGTTTTGTTTACTGTAACAAGTATTCAGTTTAACTACATTATAAGTAACGTAGGTTCAGCTGTCTACACGGCTTTCTTATGTTCCAAAACAACCCAAAATGCTAATTATTTATGTAGTGGTTATGACAGTTTAGCCTTGATAATTATTATCTTGGCGTGAAGAAAATGGAACTATGAAACCTTGGCTAAGGGGGTGTTAAATCGGAGAAATGGTGACGTTTGAGGAGTGGTCTCTGGACCCTAACGTCAGTATTGTTGTACAAGTGTCATTTGGAATTACAAGCATGCCAGCTAACGTTAGACTCCATGGACACAACGACGTTAACGCCATATCCAAATTGTGATGGTTAGCGTTCACTTAATCAAAACAAAAAATTGTATCGGCACTTGTCATTCAGCAGCGAGGCTACGCCGCTGTTTAATGCATTTTATAGGGGAAACACTGGTTTGATCGTAAAATTATGATTGGATCCTTTAGAACTATTGGCTTGACACTAGAGGCACGGTGCTTTTTGTGCCCTTAAAAATAAAATAAAGGGGTCTGAGAAATTGCTAAATTTAGCAAATGACGCTAAATTGAGATACTTTTTCCTTGGGTTTCGTGTCCTTGTTGTTGGTGGGCGTATAAGTAGTTGCATAAGGCTACTTCTGGTTGGTGGGCATGACTTGTACATGAACAGCATTGCACTTCTGATTGGTGAGCATGACTGTCACATGAGGATGGCATGCGTTTGTATAAGCATTGACCGTTTTAACCCTGATTAGACCAGCTAACTTAAATTAAATCGCAGCCGATGCGATTTGCTAATTGCATTGTCTCAACTCCCGATTTCGATTTGAAATTCATTAATCGTTCAGCCCTATTTGCTGCAAGTAAAAGGAGCATCTGTAACATTAGCCTTAGGGAAGGGGGTGTGTGTGTGTCAGACTGGGGATTTTTAGAATATGTAAAACTTTAAATACTATATTTTAAATTGAACCTGTTATCTTGTAATTTGCCTAATAGGAAAAAAGCCTGCATTCCTTGAAGCTCATCGTAAGTTACCAAGAACTGCATAGGTGACCACTTGTACTATGTGACATCTGGCCTAATAACACTCTAGAATGACTGAAAAGCCTTCCTATTTTGAGGATTCAGTTTAAAATCGCCACACAAATTTCATGACTGCTCTTTTTTATAACTCCTTATTGTCTACATAGGGGTTATTATGTTTGACTTGCCTACCTATGTCTGTTAAGATTTTAAACACTTGTATCCATCTTTGTTTAGCAATTTAAAGCAACATTATCGCTGTTGCGTAAGCCTGGTGAGAAGACCTACACTCAACGATGCCGCCTGTTTATCGGTAACCTGCCTAATGACATTTCTGATGACGAATTCAAGAAGCTGTTTGCCAAGTATGGCGAGCCCAGTGAGATTTTCATCAACAAAAACAAAGGCTTTGGCTTTATACGACTGGTAAGTCTACTGCATACTAGTTAAATAATTATTATCAGAATGGCCATCGCACACACACACACACACTGAAATTATACTTTGCTATTGTAGGAGTCTCGTGCAGTCGCAGAGATTGCCAAAGCCGAACTTGACGATGTGCCCATGAAAGGTAGACAACTCCGTGTGCGTTTTGCCACACACTCTGCTGCCTTATCCGTGAAGAACCTTTCTCCATTTGTCTCCAACGAGCTGTTGGACGAGGCATTCTCTCAGTTTGGAGTGGTTGAGAGGGCTGTTGTCATAGTCGACGATCGTGGCCGCTCCACCGGAAAGGGTATCGTTGAGTTTTCCTCAAAACCTGCAGCCAGAAAGGCCCTGGATCGTTGCAATGATGGCGTATTCTTGCTAACCACGTAAGTAAGATATTTGGTCTCTCTAAATGTGTTGCGGATATATAGGCAGTTCCTGTTGCGTAATTATACACAAACCCTCCATTTGCAATAGTAATGGATGCGTCTTCTCTCAGGTCACCTCGTCCCATAGTCGTGGAGCCACTTGAACAGTACGATGACGAGGATGGTCTTCCTGAGAAACTGGCACAGAAAAATCCCAGATATCAGAAGTAAGAGCCTTCTAATCGCAAGTTTATGAAATAAAAAATGCATGTTTGGTGCACTCTGGACAATATTATTCTTTCTAAATCCCAGTGGGGTTCTTCTCAGATGGTGTGATGTAATGTTAGGGTATGTGGTGGTGTGATAGTAGTATTGCACGCTATCAGCTAGTTGTCTTTGCATGATTGAACTATGTAAATAGTTGTAATTCCAGTTGTCATACTTAGACTTATACTGGTGCGAGTGATGTCTCCACTGTATAAAATTGCACTACAACCATGGTGCTAGCTTTGTAAGTGGACGATGGTGTCATGACAAAGTTTCATGAAATTTGATCTCTTCCCTTTGCGTCTGAAGGGAACGGGAGGAGCCCCCCCGCTTTGCACGCCCTGGTACTTTTGAGTACGAGTACTCCAAACGCTGGAAGTCCCTAGATGAGATGGAAAAGCAGCAGAGGCAGCAGGTGGAGAAGAACATCCGTGAGGCCCGCGAGAAGCTGGAGAGCGAGATGGAGGATGCTTTCCATGAGCACCAAGCCAATATGCTCCGCCAAGGTAAGGACGCATTCGCTCATTTCAGGCACACATTTCTTAAGACGACCGACTGAAAGAAAAACAGTTTGCAGGTTCAATATTCATGTTCTAAGTATAGTAAATGAGTTAATTTCAAGGTTTACAATTAAACAATAACTTTATTTGGTATTCAAATGTTATTTACAATTAAGTTATTAGTTTCTATTTTTTGCCTACATTGTGGTTGTCTTTGCTTGCCAGTTTTATGCAAACAAGTCTTTCATGGCTTTCATCTTGTTTTTGTACCGATTTTCAATTACTTCATGATTGCACACATAGAATGGTCTCTTCTGATTCTGACATGCGTGGGCATGAACTGTAGTTCTTTATCTGAAAAGTAAAGATTAAAACTAGAGCTGTCAAGCGATATCTCTAGTTAACCGCAATTAATGGCATGTATTTGATCAAAATGGCCATAAATGGAACATTTTTCACTTGTTTGACACTTAACATGGGAGAGGACAAAATATGCTTGTTTTATGCAACTCATTGGAAATCAACAAATAGTGTCCAGAAACCTGCAGGTACTGCATTTAGCATAGAAAATGTGCTGAGATCATAACATGGTAAACTCAAGCCTGTTAAATTTGACATAACTTAGTAGTAATTTCCCACCAGGGGAATTTTATTTAAAGATAAATATACACTTACTGTCTTTAACATTATAATAATCTAAACTGCATACATGTAGAAATGTAGACTATACGTTTTTATGCTTTTGGCATTACACCGAACCATACTATGCATCTACTGTATTTCTGCAGCATGTGGTGAGTTGACCAGCATGCCAAAACTCATATTTTGATTTTAAAAAATAAATAAAAAAAGATTTTTCCAATTGAAGTAATATTCTAACATATGTCTTATTCAAAACACTAATGACATAAAATTTGATACCAAATGAATACATACCAAAAGCAGGAGTAGAAATATGCAAATGTTTTCTTCTGAGGGTACCAAAATCACGAAAGCTTGTTTGCAACATTTCCTGGGATCAACAGGCACATGTCTCACATTTTCTTCAATAACTCAATATAGACAAATCTGATTTGATTTACAATAAAAAGTGTAATGTGTATATAACAAGCAGCTTCATTAGAAGAAACATTACAGAGAAAAAAATCTGATTCAGAAGTTGCAAGGTCTTTCTAGGGACGTGTAACCCTATTCCCAAAGCGGCTTTTTAGCTTTTTGCTCAGCTGATAAAAGCCTTTATGAAAAATAGTTTCTGTAAAGGTAAGCTTCTATTTTACGTAGTGGGAATTCTATGTGTTTTGGAGTTTTGTCTTTAGGTAGGTCTTCATTATGAAAACGGTGATAAAAGGCTTAATATTAAAGAGGGTGATCTTTAGTGTGTCCTCTATGGATTCTCCAGAAACTTTTGAAGCAAATGCCTTGTGTTATAATCTTCAATAAATCTCTGTGCAGATCTTCTTAGGCGGCAGGAGGAACTTCGACGCATGGAGGAGATACACAGTCAGGAGATGCAGAAGAGAAAAGAGATGCAGCTCAGGTATTTAAATCAATGATTAATGAAACAGGAATTATGTTTTGAGGCACTAATGCAATCAGCCAACTGTCTTTACAATTATTGTCACTGTAATTGACTTTTTTTTTTTCTTGCTGTCCAGCGGTTTAGTGTTTTACATGTTTTTAAAGTTGCTTTCTAATTATGTCTGGCTGTTTCAATGTGTGAAATGTGGTCACTTAACAGACAGGAAGAAGAGCGTCGCCGACGTGAGGAGGAAATGCTTCGACAGAGAGAACTGGAGGAGCAGATGCGCCGCCAGCGTGATGAGAACTTCAGAATGGGCAACTTCATGGACAATGTTAGTGTAACTGCATACACGTGCCGGTGGATTGTTTGACGACAGGCAGTGGTTACAAGTCATACAAAACTGTGATCCTTAAGTAAAAGGACTAATACTGAGTTTTTTTTAAGTCAAGCTATCCAGTGGGGTTAGATTTTGATGTTTGTTTTTGTTAAATTAACCAATATTAATATTTCTTTGTTTTTTATGCTGCAGAGAGAGCGGGAAATGAGGATGAGTGCAGGTGGAGCCATGGGAAGTACTGGTGAGCAATGTGCAGAGTGGTTATTGCCCTGATTTATACTTTCATTCATCGTAGACTGCTATTGTGTTGGTTTATTATTTTAATTTACACTCGCTTACATTAACCCTGGAGGGATTTATGTGCCTAAATTATGCCTTTTATTGAATTGTAATTTCAACCCTTATAAAACCTTGAATCAGACTGTAAATTACGTGCACATTTAATTTACTGATATAGAGCGGCTCATTACAATACAAATTAGTCTCAGAAGTATAAACTTCAGCTTTAGTGCTGTTCTGTTTTTTGTTTTTTTATTTAGATATAGTGTGACTTTTTTGTTTTCCCTGCTAGACATGCCATTTGGCACGCCGAACCAGAAGTTCCCTGTTCAAGGAATGGGCTTTGAGGGCAGGGGGGGACCCTCACCTGCAGGCATGGGAGGAGCCATGATGCCCAACGAAATGGTAATGTATCTTATTTAGAAAAAATATTATTAGTTGGCCACCTTTCCTTCTTGGAAAGTTTTTTACTTGTGACCGTGGAGAAACAAGTTTGGCCTGAGAAACAGTTAATTTGCGTAATGCTTCCAGGCCTCTTCACGTTAGGTTTTATACCATGTCTCATCCAAAGAAGTGGTTGACTTTATTTGTCACCTCAAGCCAAGCCCTCAGTTCTTAGATCCTTTACCAGAATTATCCTGCTGAAAACAAAGTCTACTTGCACTAAACCACATGGAATTCCAGTGCACTCCCCCAATTACCCAGACTATGCGGAGTGGACTTCTATTGCAAGCCCTGTCTTGTGTGAGATAGACAGGCATGTTTTCTTGGCAAGAGTGAGAATGTCAAACAAAAGCTTTTGTCTTACTGTTTTAAGTTTATTGGGAGTAGATTGTATTTACGTTTAAAAAGACCTTGCGGTAGGTACCGTGTGCCAGGCCATTCATGCACCTAGGTCGCAAAAGTGGTGTATGAAAGTACTTTTTAGGGGTGGCAGTGTGTGATTGTTTGTTTTTTTGAAACTACAGCAAAGATCTTTATTTTGTATCCGTGTCATGGCCTACCTACCTTTTGATACCTTGAAGTCGATAAAAGGTTTTTAGTGCAAGTTGACTTTTGAAAGCAAATGACAAAATATTTATTTAGTTGTTAATACTTTGAACTGAGGGTCTCTGGTATGGCATTGAATGTTAACTTTAGGTTAGATATCTTGCTCCAATGTCAGATTGATTTTTGCAAAGTAACTGGATGCTTTGTATCCAATCGTAGCTGTGTCACTGCTGCTGTGCGTGGCGAAGAAATTCATTAAATATATCTGGTTGACTGGGAAATGTTGACAACATCATGATGTAGAGTGATCCAATGGGCTATGGAATTTCAAGATTTTTTGAATGTTTGTAGACTAGAGCCGTTGTTTTGCTATGATGGCTAAAGACCTATCAGGAATTTTTTACACAGACCATGCTACGGGGACAAGATTTGGTTATTCTCACGATACACATGAAATCCATATGCTGGCATTATGGCATCTCTGCTGTGATATGCATCTTTTGTGACAGAAAGCAAGTCATCCCTGGACCATGAACTCACTGAAAGCTGTACTTATGAAACATGGCATTCTCGTACCAACGGGTTCCACCCCCACACCACCATCTTGACTGAGATCATAAACCTTAGGGTGGGGTCGGAATAATAAAAACATTTTTAGTTTCCAGCTAGGGTCACAGTCAACTTTCATAGAGTGGTCAGGGTTTTTGTGATTGTTGAAATCACTGCATAACTCATGCTTTTGTTTTAGGATTTTCAACCTTAGTTTGGTTAGCGCTGGATCAGCTAAGAACAGCTTGAAGCCTATGCTAAAAGTTATTTTGACTAGTTAGAACACTTTGGAATCAACAAATGTTAGTGGACTAGCTAACGTTGACCGTAGCTACCAATTTTTAACTGTTAGGTTGGCAGTGCCAACGAAGTGGATATAAATTTAACCCGCTAAATTCTTAGGGGCCATTATCTGTGCTGCCCTATGGTTAGTTTTGTATAATTGCAATTTAGGATGGGCATGAGTACTCGAGTACCAGATTTGGACGACAGTATTCTTAAATGTATTGAGTAATTGTATTTTTTTGCTCTGTAAAAAAAAACAACTGTAGATAAATATAAGCTTAAATTGACCCTTTTCTATATTAAAAGTAAAAAAAATTTGGACCTGACGCAGTGGTATCTATGTATCTATGAATCTGCACAGATCCATATATTGCAAAAATGATCTGCGCGGCAGCAGGAAACGTTATTAACTATAGAAATTCATTGCTTTCAGTCAGACGTCACTTGGATCTAACGTCACAGGCAGAATGGCGACAAGGCATACCAGGACTGATGTTTTGAAGTATTTAGAAAAAAACCTATGAAATTAATGTGCAGGCTATGCAAGTTCCGACTCATAGAACTAGTTAACTTGAACATGTACCCACCACTCACTATTCACGATGGCCGTGAGAGGTTAGGTGAGCAAAATCCCCTCATTTAAATATGTTTGACTTTTTCATAGATCGGTTCTCATGTGCACTTTGAATTTATCGTTCAAGAGGCTATATGAAGCCTGAAGTTAATTAACTTAAATAAAAATTGCACTTGGTTTCCAATTTCCATAAATGTGGAAGCATAATGGATAATCTTACAAGCCTAGTCTACAAAATAACACTTTAGCTAGATGGGCTGTACAATAGATTTTTTTTGGGGAGTACTCTAAAACAATTTTTAATGAGTTGTACAATATTGCAATTACTTAATGCCCATCCCTAATGGCAATACGTACTTGCCACTTATGTTTATGGGGTAGATGAATAGAAGCCTACCCTGGGCGGAGAGAACTAGTGTAGCAGTTCCTTTTCTGGCAGTTCCTCCTTAGTCAGCACAAACATTTTTACTCCTATTCCAATTTTTTGGACTGTCAAAAACCCACCCTTTACCTAGCAATGCCACCAACACAATTGATTATTAAAATATATTACGTTTCTTATCCCAAATTTTAAACGTGGCTTGGTTCAGGCTTTCTAGTCATTTGTGGAGTGGCACACCATTTACGATGAAGCATCCATACCGCTAGTCTACACAATGTTATTGATGTCCAGGATTACTTCTAATGCAGTAGGAAATCTGCGAGGGACCAACTAGAATTATGACCCATGCTTTGTTGATCAATGAAGTGCTGATAAGTGCCACAAACAGTGAACAGTGACTTCTCAAAGACTTGGGTGAGCCTAAAGTCCCAAGTGATGTGTGAACTGATTTTTACATTTCAAAGCACAAAATAATTTTCCCTTTTTTACATTTCAAGGCACAAAATAATTTTCTTTCTGTAAGTATATCTAGAGAGTATGTTATGCTCTCAGAATGCTGTAATTTGTGTGAACTTTGGCCTGGCTATGGGGAATTCCTTATGGCTTTATTGTGTGACAGTGTTATACTACATTCCCTTATGTGGGGCCCAGTGGAGCTGGTCAGTAATTTAAAAAAATAAAATTGTCTCCGCAATGTACCTATTTACCAAGGTAACACCATACTACCTCATTGATGTAAGGCTGGGCGATAAAACAAAATAGATAAATCAATGTCCTGACTCATGTTTAATTTAATGTAGGCAAATATCCCGCTTGAATAGTGTAGACACCATCATCCAATCATGTAGGACGAACATGCCATATGATTTTGTTTTTATAGTGAGGTAATGGTACCAGGGGAGATTAATGCCCTTCCAAAAACAGTCTGACTGATAGCGAAGTAAAACATCCCTGCTTATTGTTAATAAGGAAGGTCATTTAACTTGGGTAGTGTCGCAATATTTTGACTCTTGATGTCTGACGAGAGAAAAAAAGTTGGTATTGTAAACGATGCCAAAGATATGCGCTTGCAACATAAGGCAATACTAGAAACCAGGATTTAAACAGGTTATTAGCTATCACGTCACTTTATGCAGAGAATAACATTGCAGTCCCAAAGTAGTGGGCCCAGTACCCAGCAACAACCAGCGATAGCTTTTAATTTTCTGAACTATTTGTTAATTGTGATTTAGTGAAATACACTTCATACAGGAGCAAAAACATAAACCTCACACAAATGTAATTCTATAATAAAAAATTTTTTTTGCCCGTATCTCCCAGTCCTACATTGATGTAAATGTTATAAATGTTTCCCTCTCAATGCAATATTCAACTGCAATAAGAAAATGGGAAAGGGTTTGAATTTAACTTAATTTGGTAGATCCAGTGCTTTTAAATGTTAAACAAGAAATATGACTGCGACTTTAGTGTAATCTTGTTTCATAGTAGAATACTTGATGGTTACTAGCATTTACAAAATGCTCAAACCGCTGACCACAAGTCTTAATTTAGACCGCTCCATGGCATGCACTGCAGACTATGGTAGACAGGCACTGACTAACGAAAGCATTACCCTTTCTTCCTTTTCTGTATGTTACCTGTGGCACCCGTGGACCTTCATATTGGAACTATATCAACGAACGTTACCTTTGGACATATCTCCTGCTGGTTTTGTTTTTTGTAATTCCTCTCACATACAAACAAACTACCTCTCTCTCCACTCCACACACATTCCCATGGACTTTAACTACACCCATACAAACTACCTCCTTGGCATATTGTTGGCTCCTTCAGCGCAATGAGCGCTTTCCCCAGGGAGGTCCCAGGGGAATGGGTCCTGGCAACCCAGGGTTTGGCAGGGTTCGCGAAGAGTTTGATGGACCCGCCAAGAAACCCCGCTTTTAAATGCTGTTCAGTATCACTATTATTGCAGCACTCTACGTAGATTCTCTTTAAATCATCTCTCGAGTCATGATTGTTGTATTTAAGTTTAAGTGTTCTTGCATTTTAGCCTGGAGACTTGTTAATTTTATGGCAAGGTCATTGTTTTCTTTTTCTTTTGTATTTTTTGAGTAGTTTGAAAATGAAAGGGCACACTCGTGTGATCCAATAGCGCTATCTCACCCATGTATCATTTTTTCCTAGTTGTATCATGCTCTGTGACTCGTAGTTAAGTGGTGATAATTGTAACATTTTTCTCACCTTTCTATGGCTGTTTTTTGTGCCATCTAAATTGGACGTTAAAGGGACATGTATTACAATAAAGACGTACATTTGGTTCTCCCAAAATCCGCTTAACCTTTTTTCTTAAGTTTTTTTGATCAATCTAAAATACGTCCAATTAATGTATATTTAATTAATGTCTATAGTTGTATTTGCTGACAACCTGAATGATTGGGTCAGTAATAAAAAATAAAAATAAAACGTTTTTATTGGTAGTTGATGCTCTTCACGTATTAGAATATTGTAGGGCTAAAAGATGCCTTTTTTGCTGCTAAAATCTGCAGCCTAGGTGTCAAACAAGACCATTTACAATAGATATGGTACCTAGATACCGGTAATACAGGTATCTTAAATATAAGCATCTAAAAGCGGCTACTGTATCGGATTCTTATTGCTTCAGGATTTGGTAGTCTGTGTTTTGGCTTTTAAAGGTCCAGTTTGATAACTCTGCTGCTTTTTTTTCTCCGCAAAATTGTTGTGCGTTTCAGTTGTCATTGTTTATTCTTATGCTCCAGTTGTAATGCACAAGTTCATATCCGCCATATAGACTAACGATCATACTTGTGACTAGGGATGCACCGATGTATCGGCCGTACATTTGTTTCGGCTGATGTTGACCTTGACTGCCATCGGCCTATCGGCAAATAAGATGGCATTTACAGATGGCAGTGGCCGATGTTTATGTCGCATCAATTTGCCTAAATGTTGTTGCCGCGCGCATGTTTGTTTTCAAATGAGAGGGAAAGAAAATAGCTGTGGTAATATTTCAGAGTGGGCGTTGAAATATTAAAGGTTGTTTCATAAATTTGTATGATTGAATTTGTGCTCAAATCGAATTTCGGCATCCGGTCAAATTGTCCTTGTTTTATCGTTTTTGTGTGTGATATTTTCCCACAGTGGACTTTGTTTTAGCTTGTTTCATAGTTAAATAACTCACCCTCTCTTCGATTTGAAGTTAATGTCACGCATACACCTCTAATTTAATTGTCATCCTTATGTGCCCAGCATAAGTTGGCAGACTGATATCATAGCTCCTTATCCAATGAACATAACTCCTTATCCAATAACCACACTGAAGAGGGACTGTTGAACTCAGTTTATTGAGTCACTGGAGGTAGGTTAAAACTGAAAAAGCACATGTGCTTCCAATAATACACTAATTAACATGTGAATCAGGCAGAGATCGCCTTTAGCGCTAACGGCAAACTAGCGTCTCCTAGCAGCAATGTGATGACATCACTCATAAACAAATGCTTCTTAAAGGCACACGACACATATACGGGATACGAATACACGCGCCATGAATTTCAACCAAAAGACGAGACTGTTCAATTTAATCGTGTAATTTGAATCTCCTGATTGATAAGATTCTTAATGAAGATTAACATCCCTATTCAAAACAGTTCAGTTATTTATTTATTTTTTATTATGAAGATTTATTTGTTTCCCTGGCACAAAAGGCGGAATAAATAATAAAAACAAAATAGGTCTAAAAACATGGGTATTGGCTATCGGCCAAATTATTTTAAACATCGGAATCGGCCCAGAATTTCACGATCGGTGCATCCCTACTTGTGACTAATCTTTCAGAGGGCTAACAGTCGGCTGGTTGTCCTTGTGAATACTGTGATATTTCAGCTACCACCAAACCAGCATGGAGGCTATCAAGTAGTTTTTTTTGTTTGTTTTTTATATATATATGTAGTCTCTGTGAACATTGGAAGTGAAACTTCAACATAAAGCATACAGCATTTGGCTTCATGTAGCAAAGCAGGATTTTTATCTGGTTGATCCCGAATCAACAGATATAGTTACTTCAGAAAGACTGGAAATACTCATGGTGCGTTAGTTGCACATGTTATTTTCTACCTTAGAACAAAGAGGCACGTGGATTTGTTCAAGTCTAAATCCTAGACTGATGGTTTTTAGGCCACATCCAAGGTTCCCTTCTAGGATCATGGTATTGTACTTTTACATTTCGTAATGTTACATTTGAATTTTGTATGAATTAGCATTGCAATTTAATGTTAAGCCTTTTTGTATTTTGTTCCCTACTTGCCAGACCTATCTCCAAGGATTACTATCCTAAATGTGGATTCGCTCTTACCCTTCAAGAAAATTATTTAATTGGTGGACTTTGCTGGCATGATGAGCTAACAACCTGTAGTATTTAGGCTGAGATATTGTACCTGTTTATAGGTATATTAAGTAGGCAGCTTTGAAACGGTCATTAAAATGCATGCACATAGGCACATCAAACATGGGGTACAGGAAATACTTTACAGCAACTGTCCTAAACAGCGAAATGTATTGCCACAAACACTTGCACGTGAACTTCTCATTACTACAGCACAGTGCAGTAATATAGAACCACACAACTCATGCACACTTTAACCTGACAATACCATTGACGATGTACATTTTACGATTTGTTGTTATCTGTGTGTTCGTGTTTTGTACATTTCTTCTTTAACAGGTTTGACCACCTTTGTGTGATTGCAGACTTTAAGGAGGGAATTTCCAATCCAAGAAATTCGTACTAAATTACGCTGCATTCAGCTATGTTTGAGCTACAGGTCATTAGCTGTTTGGTTGTGGGTAGCACCCTAGAAACAACTATCAGGACATATTCGCATAATGTACATAAGTTATTATTGTGATAGTCTGGGGGTAAAATATGGATTGAAAAATGTTGCCAAGAGGCAATGTTTACTCAGTGATATTGGAAGTATAATTAAAAAAGCAACACAACCAGGCTTTGGTTTATGCAGTTTACAGTAAGCAATAGTTTTCTCAAAGTCCTGCCCTTTGTTGCGTTGATGCTTAAGAATATGGCTAACAGCGGTCGCAGTGATCATGTAGCTTTTATGCGTGCACTCTTGTTTAATTATATCACAAGAAATGGATAGTTAATATAGGAAAAAAACATTATATAGACAAATGTATATTGTACAAATGTATTCCACACCAAAAAGTGATAGTTAAACTGGTGCAAGAACGTCATAGACAATGTAGTGTATTCCAACAGGAAATGGGTTAACGTGGGGTAAAGTACATGGAGAGATTTGACTGAAATAGAGGATCTACTTTCCATATCTATGGCAGCGGATAGAAAATACCTGTCAACATAATCCCTGCCCCCCTCCGCCTTTCCCCTTCAGCAACCTACCAGACGGCACGAGACCTGTGTGTGTGTGTGTGTGTGTTGCAGTCGAGGAGAGAAAGGCTTGTCTCATCTGTGTCCTTAGTGTTTGAGAGAGTGTGAGTATGTTTGTGTGCGTGAGGGGGTTATGTGGTAGCTGCTGTCAGCCAGCCTGTTGTAAACAGGCTGCCCCATTCCACAGTAGAAGCTCGACCCGGCAGTTGGGTTACGTTGAGGATGAGTAGTTCTGCAGAAGTCAGTGGAAAGTAGAGCCTGGACTTGTTTGCACTGCAGCCAGAGAGGTATGCTTACACAGATCAGCTGAACAAAGGTAAGTGTTCATCCATGTTTATGATTCTAATATGAAAGATTGCCTTCAACAACTCACCTGCTCTTATTCTCTTTGTGTCACCTCGCGTTGAAGTTTCCCTACAGGGGCTCTGGCATCACACATCTGAAGAATGGATTCACAGTGCAGAACTTTCCCTCCTTGTTGCTCGTGTGGGGCTAAAAAGCTGTTTCAGCTTGTGCAGTGTGTGTGTGCGTGTGATGCAGTACTAGGACTACGGTATCCATTCTCACACTGAGTGGGAAGAATTCTTTGTGGACGGCTGTCACTGGCTCCTTGAGTAGAAGTTCTGTTCTGAACTGTCCGCATATCATTATTGTTCCTCACATACAAATACTCAAAAAGCTGGTGAAATGGGGGGTGTTAATTTCATATATGTAAATTGAAGTTATAATCTGTGGGTTGAAGGTTTCATCATTGCAAACTTAAACTCTTGATGGTTGGACATGTATATTTTCTGAATGTCTTCAGTATGATTCTTATACTTTGCACAAAGAACATTACATTTGGTGCCCTAATTTGTGTTCTGCGGGGTGTTCCTATTTGTATAGTGGTACATTTTAAGCCAATATGTCTAATGGGTGGTTTACCTCAGTTAGACTCCTGAGCTTTCCTCTTGTATCAGATTTAAATGTGCAGTAGGCAAGTCTAGCCACCAACCTCCTGAGTCTTATCCTTCTGAAGCTCTCCCTTCAAATGGTGCTTACTGCTTACACATGCTGGAACACCAACACGTGTGTTAGCTAGGTAACGCTAGGTCAAAGCGCTCTGATACAGCAGTGCCTTTAAGTAGGTGTGTGCACGCGAGGTGATTGACAGACAGGTTGCACTCCTCCTTGTTGACCCTATTGGTTAGTGATTGCTAGGCTTCCAAATATGTGAGGGGCTGAATGCAGGACCAAGGGCACTCGTAGAGAGCATGTCTTCTCTCAGAGAATTTGTGTTGCTGATATCTGCCTGGAGGGAGGTAATGAACGCAAGCGTCTTTACAAAACATTTTTATTTTTTTATTTTTTTATTTTGCTTTATAATGTTACTTTAACCCCACAAAAATATTCATTCACAAACCTTCTCTTGGCTGAATGCAGTTACGTTCTTTAAAAACGAGGCGCTGATTATGCCCTCTTGAAGAAGAAAAACTATCTTCACAAAATAAAACATGAAATATTTGAGCCGTTTGCTTGTATTTATGTTAGCGAAGCTTATGTAATTGGTTGGATAACCTCTCTCTAAAGATCCAAATTGATTTAACAAGAATAAAGATCCTGGTTTGATTTAACAAGTGTTTCGTGTGTATAAACGTTTTCACCTAAGTCAGCTTTTAATGTTCACATTTTAATATTGTGGAAGAGCAACCCAAGATTGACCTACACAAACTATTGTCTTTGGCTCATTCTTGGGTATGACTTTATTTGATGTACAGTGTGGTGTGTGTGTTATGAATGTACAAATGGCTGAACATGTGCTGCAGCGTTCTTGCAACGAGGCTGTGAACTTGACACTTTTGGGCTTTGGTAAACTTTTTTCCTTCGGTGTGTGTGTGTAAGCTAATTACTGTATCGTCCACAGCAGGAGTGTGATTATAGGGCTTGGCTCATGGAAAAGGAGGCTGATGGTTGTGCAATACAAGCATCTAGTTCACACACCAGACTTTAACTGCGCAGGGTTTAGACACAGTCTCTTGCCGGGGGGGGGGGGGGGTCGGTCATGTTGCACACAGTATTCCTGTCTTTAGTGTAGTGAGTGTAATTGCTTGTTTGAAAAAAGCAAGCCGTGTCAAAACTGCATTTTCTTTTCCCCTACAAGACTGTTCTGCCATTTTTATATGCAACCATAAGCTTTGTGGCAAAAGTATAATAGCCAGAGAATATGAACCATAATCCTTTTTTTGAGTAGTTTTCCTCAATTTGAAATGGGTTCCCCATTAACTTACCAAAGTGAATTATTAAAAACTTGACTCCCTATTCCTCTGTCATTTTTAGCGTTGTTGACTCAGTCCATGTGAACTCGTGTATTCAGTCATGGTGATTGTTCTGCGTGGTCCGTCTAACAACATTTAAGTCAACTTGTCCCCCAAAAATGTTTTGGTGTGTGTTTGTTCTCTATCAGATCATCTCAGTTGAGCAGACTGTTTGTTCCATGTACACTTGAATATCCACGCCTATTACTATGGGCTAGACTTCATACAGAAACAAGTCTCGGTTGGATTTCATTGTTCTTGTATTTACAAAGTGTTGTGGTCTTCTAGGACTTGAAACCCTATTTTTTTAAATATACATACATATTTACTGTAGGCAAAACATAATTTTGCAATGCTTTGTGGTCATTTCAAATGAAAATCCGGTTCGCTCTCTTTGATAGCCATGTCATGCCAGTGACTAGCCAGCCATTTTGTCTGGAGCACAGTTCGAACGAATTGTGTCAATTTTCTTTGTCGTGGCTTATATCTTAACTGTGTGTTTTCAGGCTGAAACTTGGGCTCTGGGGGGTGTAGTGTTTCTTAGGGCACATCAGCTCTTTGACCTGCCCATTTTGTAGCAGAGAACTGCAGTATTTGAATCATGAAAGCCAGCCCTAGGGGCTGTCAAGTTACATCATTCTGCACTGTGATCCATTTTCTAGCGCCGTCTCCTCCTCCTCCTCCTATGAGATGTGATTGCTACTCTGACTTTCCTATCAGTGTGTGATGCCAGAACTACCCCCCGGCCTCCTACCTCCTGGGAGGAGCGTTGTCCCACCCTAAACTTGGTCTGCCAGACCAGCGCTACAGATCTAGGCTACTGTGGAAGGTGAAGGGGTTTTGTGAAGATGTATCTCCTGGCATTTTAGGGATTCACAGCAGGAATATCTCTGCTGTACCAAGTACTTCAAAGGCAGGCTTACCTTGTTTTATCTAACAGCTAATGTCTGTGAGGTAGGGTATGCTAAAAGTTTCTTGCTGTGGTTCTTATGCATTTGTCTTGTCCTTCATTCTCAGAAAAGCAAATGCACCCACTCATTATGTTTAAGGGTTTCTCTAATAATGCAAACTGTTTTGAGACTTTATGCTGTTCAGATCACATCATAGCATTCAACCATGATTGGATTGTTTTAACATTTAGTGCATGTCTAAATCTACACCTTGAACAAGTATCTGAAAAATTCAGCAGAATTTAAGTACTCCACAATCACACATATTTTAGAAATCAAAGTTGTTGCAGTGTATTTGCAGTTTTGACTAGTTCATTTCTTGGAGTCTCATTTTGTCTTGTCTTACTACAGGCGCCTCGTGTGATAGAAGGAGGCTGACGAGTCCTCTTCAGTCTAATAAAAGGTGAGAGCCTAAGACCACGGATTGGTATTTTGGGTACATTTGAATGCTAAAATCTAAAGGAAACTTGAATGAATTTGGCTGTTGTGTTTTCTGTGTAGATTAACGGAGGTTGAGCTGCAGTCTGTGGACCATAAGAGAATGGACCCCTGGCCAGGATTAGATCCTACTGTGTGGACGTTGATCTGCAGGTACAGGTCGTCTTCAATTAGTACCAACTGCTGTTTTTGTTTTATTTTCATGAATTTTAATGTCAATACTCCTAAGTGTCTTATCTGTGTCTTATCTTGTATTTCTGCCCCGTACAGAGCTGAGCCCATTGCTGAGGAGAAGGCAGGACCAGGTCCTGACGAGTGGAAATTGTGCCTGTAGAAACCATCAATTAAGCACTTCTAATGTTAGCTGTTTAATAAAGTTTCAAACTATTGATTGTCAGGTTTTTTCTTATTTATCTTGGGATTTGGTAAAAATAAAAGTCAACATTTTGGCCATCTGAAAGTGCATTAACCTACAGTATCTGTTACTGATTGCCATTCTGCTGACAGTAAATCACTTATGAGTCTTCATATTAAAATGGGAAATGGAAATTACGCACATTGGCCCTTTATTTAACCAGCTATTGACGCACAGAACTATTCCCACACATCACTGGGATGTTACTTTCATGAATGCAACCCCTGTACTGTCTGAAGCACATCACACCTGTAGTTTGTGGGTTTGCTGTAAGGAGCAGTTGAGGAACTGAAGACTCACAGACTATGCAAATGTGGGATGGTTCAGAAATTCACTTGAACACAGATTACTAATGTATTTTACAATAAAATGTTTAAAATCGATCAATTAAACGTAATCAAGACAGACACTTTAAAAAAACGTAGGTGTTACAGTGATGGCTACAAGAGATTCAGATCACATACTTAATTTAGAAGACTGCCCAGGTAGGGGGTGGTGGAGTGGCTTTGCTGGACTGGAGTTTGTTGACCTGTCTGGTGTAATGACTAGAGACTGACAGTGTTGACTGACCTGTGTTGGGGCCTGGCACTGTGGTGGACCTCTGCAGGCCTTTGATTACAGTTAGGTAAAGACTACTGACAATTTAATCCAGAAACTACATTAACGGCTCAATATTCGTATTCCTAAATAAACCTAAATGAAATTAAAATTTATATGATGCCATCAGTCAGTGAAAATAACTTGCTGCACATAATTGTTGCTCCTAATAGACTGTGCTTGGACAACCATTAAAATGAAACACATTAAGGCTTGTTCTGAAGGTCCAATACAATACTCACTTGTTAGTGTACTATGTGCCATCTGTCCCTCTGCTATTGGCAGTAAGCTGACCTGAGGAAGAGAGAAAGGATGAGGACCCAGAGTGGGTAGTGTCCACCTGACCAGCCCTCAGTGATGCATTATTAAAGAGCATGCATGATTGATGGCCTTAGTCCGCCACACCGGCACCCCCCACGGCCGGCAGTGTGCTGTACGAGCCAGGTCTGTGCGCTCCGTTATTATTAAGGTTAGGTTAGACTGTCATGAGCAGCGCTGGAGCTTCCCCGTCTAGCAGCCTTTCCCTGGACACTGGTGGGCCCTGGCAGCAGAGGTCCAGGCAGAGGAGCAGGGCTATGGTTCGAACCTACCTTTTGTCCAGCTCCGTGCCTCCTCTGCCTCAAGCTGGTGCATCCCGGCCAAGCAAAGACTATCTTCGGCTGCCATCCCTGGCTGCTGCCACAGCCCCACACAGGCAGACCACCCAGGCTCCACTCAGGTAAGCTGATAAGTTCCACAGTAAAACTCAGATATGACTGGGTCCCGAGCAACAAGTAAATAAGTATTGTGTTTGCACTTCAAGATGAGATTAATATGTTCTATTTACATTTTGTTTGTTTTGTTAAGCATAAAACACCTAAATGATTTGAGGTCCTGGTTTGAAGTTGTCTGTGTACCACAGCAGTATATGTTACATCAAGTATTTTTCCTGTTCAAATTCTGTCAGTCTTTGGTTCATTAAAGTATTGGTGAAAATTTAACAATATCATCAAGTAAAAAAAGCATGATTTTGTGTTCAGTGGAATTACATAGTAATTGCTTCTAGTACCCTTAAATTACACACCACGAGGTGTGAGGTAGGACAGCTCCACTTCCCTTTGAACTAAAAGGTCTCATACTGCTGTAAATCACAGGTGGAAGGGGATATGTGTCTGTTTGACACAGTGTGCATGTAGGGCCCTTCTCTGTTCACCGAGGCACTAGTGTTTCTCTGAAGGCAGAAGAAACCTGAGTGAGGCACTAAAAACACTCAAGAAAACAATGACACACATCCACATTCCCTGACACTACACCATCCACTTCCACTCGCTGACTAGCTTATCTTATGGCATCATCCCAGAAGACCCATTTTAGAGAATCAGGCAATGCAACAGTGAAATACTTTCCTAATGCATATAGTTTCTGTGGAGAATATTACTCATAGCTACTGTGCTGAATGCAAAGTGTACACAGCTGTGTCAGGACAATTTTAAGAAGTTAACATTTTAAACCTCAATAAATGCAGCATTTGATACAACATTGTGTTACTATTGACACACTAATACTCATATTGACATACAGAATAACATTTGAGACTTATAATTATTATAATTAAACTGCCAATGTTTCTCTTCCAATGCAGTATCAGTGAGCCCTCCCTCTTTACTCCAAGAGAGAGAGCTGTGTTTGATGGCTTCTTCCGCAACCGCCACCCCAGTGCCCTGAGGAAACGACCCCCACATCCCCCGTCCCTCAGATCATCTCCTTCCCCTGCGTGCAGAGCTTGTGACACAGCAACAAAGAGGCATGCCCAGAATCATTACCAGAACCATCAGTGTCATTACCAGAACCATCAGAATCATTACCAGAACCATCAGTGTCAGGTTCCAAGCACCACATCGGCTTATACCCACTTCTCCCAACCCATCAGACCCATCGCCAAGCCGGCGCTGGTAAAGCGTTATTCCCCAATCCTGACCCACACTACAGACCAGGGGGATCTACGTCCTCTGGTGGTGCAGTTTAGCCACACCTCATCTCAAGCAGGAGCTCTATCTGTGAGAGGCAAACAATGCCTGCTTAGCAACCAACCTTCCACTGCGGCTGCCCCTACTGTTCGTGCACTCACACAGCTGCACATATTCCTGCCTACAGAGGGAGCTGGTGAGGGGGAGGAGATGGACAGTGAATCTGTAGATGAAGGGTTCATGGACGAGTTGGACAGTAAGATCACCTCCCTAAAGCTCCAGCAGGGTTTGCAAAAGACAGTTACACATCCTGACCAGTAGGGGGCCCACTGTTACGGCTTTCAGCCCTGCACTCACCAGACGGCACTATTCATGATATCGAATCAACTCATGCTTTACTGACTATAGTTTAAAAATATCAAATTGAATTGATTACACCCATTTACACACACACATTTTTTTAAATTATTATTATTTATAACTGCAGTAGGTCATAAAAAGCAATTTACTGTGTAGATAGGCAAATTATGGATTCTGTACAAATACTAACTATCAGTATAAAAGCAATAAATTAGAACTATACGCCATAGATATGTTCAGTGTGATAAAAATAATAATAATAATAATAATAAAAAAATTAAATGCCTCACTTCTAATTATTATAAATTTATGTATGTATGACCTCCTACCTGAAGGCTATGTATTACACACTATTCTATGTATGACCTCCTACCTGAAGGCTATGTATTACACACTATTCTATGTATGGCCTACCTGAAGGCTATGTATTACACACTATTCTACGTATAGCCTACCTGAAGGCTATGTATTACACACTATTCTACGTATGGCCTACCTGAAGGCTATGTATTACACACTATTCTACGTATGGCCTACCTGAAGGCTATGTATTAAACACTATTCTACGTA
>JAVQIZ010191469.1:0-34130 GCA_036023535.2 Galaxias brevipinnis | reverse complement strand
AAGTCTAAAAATTTAACACAAATTTTGTCTGCCACCTGGCACGATCTCCCGCAAAACTGGGACAAATTGCTTCATGGCACAAGGAAGTGCGTCACTAAATCAGGAACAGATGCCCATACTCGTTCATCGTGCTAGTGATATCCAGTGACCACGAGCATTCTGCATGTCTTCTTTGACAGTTAGGGAAAATAATTACACTAAGCAAACGGTAGGGGGTCACCAAAATTAACTTGATAAACTGCCTCCAGTAACTTTAAAGAGAAACATATTAGTACCCTGTGACTAGCTGTAATACAGCTTCATTTTTTTTGTGTGTGTATGTATTTGTGTGAAAGATTACGCTTTATTTTTCTAGTTTCCTAACACATCAATACCCTAAATCATCTACAGTAAATGTAAACTATTCCAAGGCTTAAGTACCTCTGCCCCAGGTAATTTCAATCCATTTAACAAATTGCACTCTTTGACCACAGGTCATGCTATGGTCTCAGCAGTAGCACACTTTTGTGCAGTTTTACAAAATGTCTACCACTTCCTTACTTGGTTTATCTTTACTCTGTTTAATAGGAGGCTCTTCTGTTTAAAGACAATGTGGCCCACCTATCTGGTGGTGGTCGATTCTTCAATGCTACGTTCCAGGTGTCTGCGTGTACAGTAGTGGGCTGCGGACCATGGAGCCAACCAGTGTTGGTGATGCCAGCCTCAGGTACCTGGACACAACCCTTTTTTTCATTCTAAAGCGCTTGTTTGTTATACACATAGGGTCCTTTCAGTGGTGTGCCAATTGTGCATTGATGCATGTGTGCCATTTCTTTTTGACAGCAGTACAGGCCCAGACCCAGAGGGGCCACATGTGGGTGGGTTTGCTGCTGGGTCTACTGGTGGCCACCATGGTTGGCCTTCTCTTTACAGTCCTTGTGCAACGAAGAGGAAAGGAGACTCAGTTTGGGTATGCGGCTTTTACAAGCAGGTGTTATTTTTCACCAACAATACAGACTCAACTGTGAAGACTCTGGTAGTATTCATTTGTCCTTGTTCCGGCAGGTCAGCGTTCAAGCCTCCTGGGACAGAGAGCACTGTCTCCTTCACAGCTGCACGCTCCTTCAATAGACAATGTCCTGAGCTTCAAGATTCCAACTGTAAGTCTAATGGTTTTGACAAGGAAGGAGGGCGGAGGTATACATCCCTGGACTGCACATGCATATCCAACATGTTTCGTTTTAGCACCATAATTACAGGCACAGCCATTGCCACATGCTACTGACAAGATTTTCCTTAGACAGGGAATGTTCAGCTGGATTAAATTTTTTTTTTTTCCATGAATAGAGATATAAAAAGAGTTAAACACTTGTAGCTAAAGGAATTAATTTAAACTCAGATGAGCAAAGTTTTGCACGAAAAAAGTCCACTGCTTTATTTGAAAAATACTTACTTCCTAACTGATAGGAATCCTTACATTAACCTTTTGTTAACGTAAACTGTTCTGAGTTTATGACCAAAGATCTACAACAGCAATATACCCCTATACTGTATATTAATCATAACTCTTTTTGTTTCCAACCAGTGGACAGCCTGGGTATTAACGATGACCTTAAGGCCAAACTACAAGATGTCCTGATCCCAGAGAGACTACTGACCCTTGGACACATGTTGGGAAAAGGTTAGTTTCACATTGTAAATACATTAAAAACTATTGTCTCCTGACTCTTGCAGGATACTGCAGAAGGCTATTCTAAACATGTACAGTATAACACTGCATTTTGTGCATGCAAAAAGTAAAAGTGCAGAGGTGATGTGTATTTGTGGTGAGAGTGTTAATGTTGGCTGCTGCACCAAGGTTGAAAACGGGATAGCATTTACAGTAAATAATGTTCTGTCATTCAGTATGACCTATGGATTGCAATGGGTTTTGCAGAAAAACATCAGAATGTCAACTCTATAGTGTTTTGGAATATAAATTGAGGAACTGTTTTTATCAATTTCCCTCTAAACTACCAAACACAGCAATTAAAGAGATGTTCAGTACTGTGCATAAGTTATAGGCATGGGATGTTGTTTTGAAGGCAAAGGGTGGTCACACTAAATGTTGATTTGATACAGATTTGCTTTGCCCTCACTTTGTATTTTATGAATTGGTAAAAAATAAACAATTAACATATATATATATATCTATATATCTATATATATTCCAAACTTTAAAGACTTCACACCTGCCTCAAACCTTTGCACAGTACTGTATTTCTTGCTCATTTTACAGGGGAGTTTGGATCGGTGCGAGAGGCCTTTCTGAAAATGGATGACAACACAGTACAGAAGGTTGCTGTCAAAGTCCTTAAATGTAAGCGACACTATAGTTGTTACCAATAAGAATATAAATGTTAGTCTTGGTTTTTACATTTGCAATGGCATTTAGTCACAATTCTATCAACATTATGTCTACAATGTCAACGACATTTATATTTAAATAAAATTAGTTTTATTAAGAAGGTACGGACATTCTAATAAACTATTCTGTATTCCTTATATTAAGCCGACATAAACTCCTCATGTGATATTGAACATTGTCTGAAGGAAGCGGCTTATATGAAGGACTTCCACCATTCCAATGTCATTCAGCTCATAGGTTAGTTGTTGTACCCAATGGGTAAGGTGGGCTACAACCAAATAGTGTTGTTGTATGTAAATTCCCATGAGTGATTACTCCAATGCAGGAGTGAAAGATTGCTTTTTTCTGCAGGAGTGAGCCTCCATAAACGTCATGGACTGCGTCTGCCCATCCCCATGGTTATTCTTCCCTTTATGAAACATGGAGACCTGCACACCTTTCTGCTCCTTTCACGCCTGGGGGATGAACCCTTTGTGAGTTGCTTTTAGACACTCCGTCTCCCACAGAAGCAAAACTGACAAACCGATAGTATTAAAGGCAGTCCAAGGCCTACACAAGATAAACATGAATTAAATAAGATTGTTAGGAGATATATAGCCGTAGCACTTATCTCTGACATTAGCCTACTTAAAATAGAACACTAATATGTTTCAAACTTCCTGTCGCTTTTCTGAATATGTATCTCTGCTGAACAATTTCATGTTGGGAATGTATCAAAAACTTAATACATGCTACAGATGGTTATTGCATTGTCTGAAAGTACTTTAATTCTGTATCATAACCTACTGTCCTCAATATTGCTTGTTGTTATCTGTCCTTTCTTTACATTGCCTAGGCACTGTCTCTTCGGATGCTTATTCAGTTCATGTTAGATATAGCACATGGGATGGAGTATCTGAGCAGCAAAAGCATCATCCACAGAGATCTAGCAGCACGCAACTGCATGTGAGTTGTTCATGTTATACAATGATTGCTGTGTGAACACCGGGCAGAATGCCAAATAATGAAAAATCCCCTTAGGATATCCACTCAACATTGTTTTTTGGCTTGCTTTTACCTTATTGGACCGGTATGCCTAGGCTGAGTGAGAACATGACGGTGTGTGTGGCAGATTTTGGTCTGTCCAAAAAGATCTATAGTGGAGACTACTACAGGCAAGGCTCTGTGTCAAAATTGCCTGTGAAGTGGATTGCACTGGAGAGTCTAGCAGACAATGTCTACACTACGCAGAGTGATGTGGTACAGTATACTTAAACCTCTATAAAAGCAGTGATAACGACACTGCCTTTTTTTACATTCCGAGATAATAAATCTATAAGAAACATAAAATGATGTCATAGAATTTAAAGATTGTTTCCCTTAATACTTGTATGTCATTGTCCTTGTAGTGGGCATTTGGAGTCACCATGTGGGAGATTATGGCACGAGGACAGACCCCCTATCCTGGAGTGGAGAACTCTGAGATATACGAGTACCTCATTAAGGGAGAGCGACTCAAGCAGCCTGCTGACTGTAGAGATGACGTGTGAGTGATCTACAACCATTTTGTATGTCACAAATCCAAATAAATGATTATCTTCTTTACATTATTAAACAATAGCACTTTCTATCTGTAGGATCAAGTCTTTGCTTTGGCATATAACCAACAGAGGCAATAGTTAAAAATGTTTAAACATGATTGTATTATGCAATGTGAAAAGTGCTGCAATATAACTTTACTTTTTGCTAAATTGCATTCTATAAAATGTTGTGCCTCAACTCTTTCTATCCTAGTTATGAGATCATGCACAGCTGCTGGAGCCCTGTGCCCAAGTGTCGCCCCAGTTTCCAGCATCTGATTGACCAGCTGGAAGGTCTATGGGCGGGCCTGTCCCCTGACCCTGGGCCAATGAAAGAGCCTCTGCTCTATGTCAACCTGGAGAGTGACGAAGGAGAGTACGCTGGGGCTGGCTTGGGGTCCTCAGGACCAGAGGCACTGCGGTCCGAGGAGCAGGCCTGGGGCTTGCCCTGGCAGAGTGGGAGGATTGAGGAGGATGAGAAAGACTGGCTGATGGTCTCATCGGGTGCGGCCTTGGCAATTGGAGGAGACTACCGCTACATCATTGGTCCATGTAACGCTATAGAGAATGAAGAGGACGAAGGTGAGAGAAGGGCAAGGGAATTGATAAACAGGTTGCAGGACCAGGATAGGGATGAAGAGGAAGATGTCATAAATGTGTGATCTGAAAGGTCCAAAGTTCAACAGATCATAAGACCCCTCGTCTTGTTCTCTCAGATGACCAACAGAATTCAGATATGACTGATAAGTCTGTTCTAAATGGGTTGATCCCTTGAAATGACACTGGAAATAAATGTTTAAAACTGCAAAAAAGAACAAATATTTGAGACGGCATGTATGAAGCTGAACTGAATTGTTAGTGCTACCTCCTAGGGACATAGCTGTTCCTAGGTTGCAATACCGTAAACTTGGTATCCGTCTTACAGGCCTGACGTGTTTTATTCAGTTCTGGTTTCCAAAAACAGATAATTTCTCGTCGAATTCTTATGCCTATGTGCCAGCCACCTTAGTGGGCATTCATCTTCGCAGTAGGCTTTATGTGAATAGGCTGCCTGCTTTGTTGTAGGTTTAATACATTTTCAAGGAAAATGCTGTCATGAAATACCTAGCCTGTAATAGTTTTTATTGTAACAATGTAAAACACTAAATTTGTAATTTCAGATGTATAAAGTCTTAATTTAAAAAAGATGTATATGAAGATGAATACAAACAGAACATAATGGAGCACTTTTGTATACTTTACAAAAGCATTATCCCTTGATTTAAATTTTCTGAATCATTGTGTGGGATATCAAGGGAAAGTAAGTATATTAAATTATCGATATTTATTTCATGTTACAAAAAGGTGTGCCAGGAACCAAACTAGCTTATAAAACTGAAGCAGATGATTTTATGTTGTGATTTTGACCACCATTGTGTGTGTCGTATGTTTGTATAAAGCTACTTGTAAATGTTACTCAAAAGTCTTGAATTAATAAAAATATTGACATGTTGTAAAATGTACTGATCTACACACATACAAATATTACAATGTGGTCTGTTGTTCCACTTTGTGCAGATAGGCTGCAAACTAGCAGTCCTGAGAGATAAGAAAAGGTAACAAAAACTGAAGCAGCAACAAAAAAAAATAAACTGCCCAACATCACAGTACAATACAAATGCACTGACTGCCTCACAAAGATCACATGTAAGAAAGCATTTAAGAGTAGTACCCTGTTCAACACACTATATTATCTTTAAAAAAACCACCAAAAAAACCCGGTGCATTCGACAGGTAAAACCAAGTTGTCAACGTAAATAGATCAAATTTGAGAGCTGGCATTATGTGTGTTGCCTACTTATATTAAAACAGTTAGTGCTATTTGACGACGAAGTGCAACGCCAAATGGGCATTTGTGTGTTTAAACTAAAGAATGAGATCTTTCATTCTCACGCATCACGAGTGAGTTGGACATCCAGTGATGCCCCGGCCTTATCATGTATTCGACGAAGAGTAAACAAATCCTCCATTAGCCGCAGCAGTCACAGATCACATTAATTTTATTAGATAAACTGTAGCATGTGGTCTGATTTTACCAAATAAATGGACATTATCTTCCGAGCCATATTCCGTTAAGGCATATTCATCTTTGCCCGAAATAATAACTCTGGTAGCTTCGCCACGTGTCGTGACATTTCAGAACATATAGCCTACAGCTAGCCTATAATCTTACCACCAGTTTGGTCCACTTGACTTATCCTCGCCACATCATTGTAGCACATAAGAGTGAAACGTACTGCTAAGTATACACCTGAATCGCTGGTATTCAATTGCTTTACGTAATGTCGTTCTTCTAATAGTAATGTGGCAAGGATCGAGACGCTGCGAATCGGACTGTTTTGCAACCATGTTTTAATATGGCGCATGAGCCTGCGCACAGGGGGATGTAGACGTGCTATGACGTTGCTACAAGCACGCATGTTTTTTTCCAGCTAGAAAATGCACGAAGTGATTTTACGAGGAAAAGAGACGATAACTCAAGGAGATAACTACCACCATCTAGCTATTTGACTCATTTAAATATGCACAAGGTAATCAATCAGTAAAAACGCTTGGTTTTGCGTCTAGACAGTTGAGAAGGAGCCGAGCAGACGTCTTTGGTCTAGCTGAGTGAGCACCTATTGGAATGGGATTGGCTCAAGGCCCATGGCAATGGTCTCCATGTTAGCTAGCTGCGTTGACTTGAGACTAATGCGCCATTGAACTGAGTCGCTATTAAAGATGCGCGTTGCGCGCTCAATCGTCTGCTATCTTAGACGGACAGGATTTGTAATTTAAAACAGAAAAATACATTTTTTCAACAATACAAAACGATTGGAGACTGCGTTTTTGGCGTTGGCAGCTATCAATGTGTTGTCATTTCTCATACTAGGCCGAAATCTAAGTGAGTGCACCCTGTTATGGTGTGTCTTGGGGTCACATTCTTAAGGTAATATGTTGCGCCACTCGGAGTATCTAACGTCAAATTTGAGGTCAGCTACATTTGTCCAAGAGAAACGAATTATCCTTGCCATCATTGGACCCATCAAGATCCACCCACAAAGAATTTTATTTCAGCACCGTATCTGCAATAAGGATGATGGTTGGCCTCATGACGGTTTCTTCTTTTGCAGGACTGTAAGAGCTGGGACACATTTACATAGTTCCTAGACAATTTCAACAGAATTTAAGCAAAAAACTAAACTAAAAAATTGAATAGCTTAAAAAAGGATCGGTCCTAAATTCTAGTGTAATGGGAAAGTTGCAACCCTGCTGTAAAATAAAATCGTACAGGAACTGTGTAGCATAATTTTAAAGTATTTTTTATTATCAAAAAATGGACTGAGTTGTAATATGACTTACTCTGGGAGTCAAGTCTGCAACTCTTGTTACCCAACCTAATTCCTCCAATTTTTAGACAGCGACTGACAAGAAAAAGTGTGCCTGGCTTTAGGCTAGTATATTAAGTATTGTTTCACTAAACTGTAGGCCTACTAGCTGTGGGCTGTAAGAATTACAGTAGATTGTATTTATCTTAATATGTACACACGTTTTGGTGCCACCAGAGATTATGAATTAATAGTGTGTCAACTAAAAACAATTTTCATTAATACCTCGTTTTAACATGAAAGATAGATTGAAATTAAGAGCAAATGGGACCGATTTAGATAGGGTATTGTCTCACTCTCACACACAGAAACTATACTGTTATCAGGCTAAATAAATGCTGGCAACCAGGTACATTTAATTCTTTTCCTAATTTTAATGGTTGCAGTGGTATCCACATTTTTTGATTGCTTCAGGGCGAGCGAAAGTATAGGATTTAACATCATTTTAATTGACTAATCCTCAATGTCTTGACACATTGCGGTGAAGGTTGTAAATTCAGGCCATTCAAGAATTAGCTTTGTATCTGTAAAAAATACTCCATTGCCAATGCTCTTGACACTGACAGTGATCGTGATCGACAGGTAAATCGGAAATACCCTTTATGCTTGCACAAGAAAAACAATCCGGCCAAACCATTAGGTGGAAGTATTACAGAGATCCAGGTCAAAAAGTAAACATGAAAACCCATTAGTGTGAACCCCCCCAAATATGTTATGTTAAACAACATCAAAAGCTGAATAACACTGAGAACTACCACCATAACGAAAACTGACTTTGCTTGTTGCATGGGGCTGTTCGTCTTGCTTTACCTTTAGTTAATCTTTATAATATGGTGGTACAAAAACATATTTTTTACACTATCGTTGGTAACTCCTGTGTACATGTGTAAACCTAATATCCCGCTGTGATTGCCTTTAGCACACTGACCCCTCTTGTCCTTTGGTGGCCCAATCTTCCTGTTTTCAAGAAACAAGAAAAACCTGATTGAAAAAATATTCATATATTATTGGCAAACACATTATAAATGTTTTCTTATTTCATCTTTTAGATCATGTAATGCCAGGATCAGACTACACGATTTTTTTTGTCGTTTACGATGGTCACCATTTCAGATTACACGATAAATTTGTTCTGTGTCTTGGCCGGGAGACTGGCAACATTACAAGTGTGATCCCGACCAATCATTGTGTTGACTATCACGACCTCATGCGAGTTCATACATCGTTGGGGAGGAGGGTCAAGAAATTGTCAATCATGGCTACAGAAGCGCTATGTTTACATATGTGCACTAGCGAGCACTCTCATCCTATTGGTCAACGTCAAGAAACACGTTTTAAGGAGATGTCACACACGGAAGGAAAATACAAAAAGGTTCGGACATGCTAGACATTTTGTCGTGGTTTAGTAAGGCGTCCGAGACGCCACATCGCAACTCGCAGATTATGTCACACCACACATACCGTTTGTAGTTCCCAACGTTGAAATTCGGGCTTGACGCTGACCATTTGTCTTCGACGACAAAATAATTTCAAAATTGGTCTAAAATCGTGTAGTCTGATCCCGGAATTAGTCTGACTGGGGCAGTAGCTTGTAGTTCCAACTCAAATATGTCAGCAAACAAGTGTGTAAACCAAGAATGATTTTATACTTAAAATTACAATTTCAAGACGCTATAACGCAATATATTTTGTTTTTCAGAAATCTGATTTGGCCAATGGGCAAACCTAAAATATGAGGGGGCGTCCTGTCCCCTAGATTTGTGGGACTTGTCCATGGCAGACACTAAGAAGAAGAAGAAGAAGATAATGGTGCTTCACGGAGAGGGGGGTATTACCCCTACAGCAGTGCCTATTGCAGACTCTCCACCCACACTTTTTGTTGCCCTTAAACCAGGTCAGGAAGGGGAGAGCCGAGTGGAGCAAGGTTTTCAAGTCACCAATAAAGAAGCAAGCATCCTGACAAAATCCAATCCAACCATGTCCAAGGATGTTATTGAATTTACAGGTGCATTTCCTGGGATCAAGTCTGCAGCCAATTCCAATCCTCAACCAGAGAATATTTCACCAAACAGCACCTGTAAAGGTATCAAAGTAACACTGGACAACAATAACATGTGGAATGAGTTTTTTAGGTGCAAGACCGAAATGATAATAACTAAACAAGGCTGTAGGATGTTTCCATATTGTCGCTACCACATATCTGGGTTGGAGCCTACCCAAAAGTACACTCTGATCATGGATATCCATCCAGTAGATAACAGTTGCTACATGTGGACTGAAGAAGACTGGCACATCATTGGAAAAGCTGAGCACCATGTGAAGAATAAACCATTTGCTCATTCAGAATCCCCTTCAACTGGGCAATACTGGATGCAGAATCCTGTGTCCTTCTACAAACTCAGACTAACAAATAACACTTTGGATCAGGAAGGAAATGTTGTACTGAATTCAATGCAGCGTTACTTGCCGCGGCTGCATGTAGTTAAGGCTGACAAGGTAAAGGGAGGCCTGAAGCTCAGTGGCCCTAATGTCACAACATTTACTTTCCCTCAGACTGAGTTTATTACTGTTTCATCTTACCAAAATCCACACTTCACTAAGCTAAAAATCGACTACAACCCTTTTGCAAAAGGTTTCAAGGAGGATGGACCCAGTTCTTGGGCGCTTAAGTTGAAATCGAGCCTCCATGTGGATTCAAGCATAGATTTAGTTACAACACCCAAGGAGCAAATTCCTGTGAAAAAGAGCTTGAAGTCTTTGCTGGCTAACCACAAGCCAAGAAGTTCTAAGGACGTGGACCTAGGACTACCTTGTAAAGATTCCCAAAACACTACACTTACAGGCCAGGATATTGAGGATAAGTCATCAGATGATGCAAAGCCAACACCAGAATGTTCTTGGTAAGAAGTTAAATTAAAACAGTACTAACTACATACTAGTTTTTTATTGAACAAAAGAAGGTTCAATAAAGTCTCTATTCCAATTAATCCAAATATAATTTTTTTTCCTGAGTTACCGATTACCAAATTGTCAAGTGAGGGCCGATAATTATTACAATTTCTATTACTTTCTTTTGGCCATTCTGTAGCCCTTCTCAGGGCTATTAAGAGAAGGTTGACATTTCAGTCCATTGTATATAACGTTTTGGTCGGTCCTCCGGGATTTCTGTGGAAACTCAATGGCGTACCTTTGTCCTAGTTGACTTTACTGGTTGCAAAGTGAGACACAAAGCAAAACATGTAAGCTCAATGCTGTTCCTGTAGGCCTTACATGATGTCAACCCTCTAGTGTGCGCACAATTATCACTAGCCACAAAGTTTGCATTCGTAAGTGGGAAAGGGAAATGCAGGATCTCAGGATTATGTTTCCACTTTACCTGTTGCAGTTTTCATTTTCATTTTGACAGCTATATGCATCCATACAGTCAAGTAGTACACAGGAAACAGTCAATTTTACTGGCAACATTGATACAAATTGGCACAATATTAAACATTTTCTACAGTAGGTTTATTATTAGCAGCATGATTACAAAAGTATATATTTTAATCTTGCTGTTACCAAGTAACTTACAATTTCAATGTTTTTGAAGCAGATACATAATGCGAATAACTGTTTTGGCCCCTTTAGGAGTCATTCATGTGTTCCTCAAAGGAAATTCTCTGAGCTGATTCGAGAGGCCCACGTGAAACTGAAAAGATGCAATTTGGAAACAACAGCTACAAGTAACACACCACATCAGGTTGAGAAAACTGAATCAAGTATCACTGCAGCCAGTTGCAAAGAGCCAGATGTTGCCATGGAAGACAAGTTGGGCCCCCAAACACAACCTGAACTCTTTCTTTTAAAGATAGTTGAAAAGGCTGCACACAAGACTAACAGTACGCCTATGAGGACAGGTAAGGAACCATCAAGTCCATCAAAAATAAAGGAGACTCAGCCAGTCACTGATCACGTAACTGCAATGGTTAACAGTCCAGACGTGTCCCATTGCTTGTTAGGCAATTCGGCACAAAACATTTCAGATTCCATGGCTCAACCTGAAGAGAAAGTAAAACCATACAAGCGACACGTTCCCATGCCTTTGCCAGCCCTTGCACTATTTCTGAAACAACATGGGACAAAAAAAAGACCTGTCAAGACCAAACCTAAATCTCCTCCACCATTATCCTCCAATTCCCAATTACCTTCTTCTTCTTGTCTATCAGATGGGACCATTCCTGGTGCAACTTTTTCCACAAGTCAAAAAACATGTTCTCTAGAACCACCTCCTGATATCTTTTCCCCAATTTCAAAGACATTGCTGTCAGACCCTGAGCCAGTGCTACCCACAACAAATCTTAGTTCAGCTGAGTCAAACAACATGACTGAGCATTCATTACTCACTACATCCTTGTTGTCATCTCTCCTTTTGTCATCATTACCTGATAAAGATTCCACAGACCTCAACTCACTCCACCATAAGCAAGCTACTGTTCCCACCACTTCACATCCAAAAGAGCAGGCACCACGTTCACCTGTCCCTTTAAATTCTCCATCTTGTATGTTTGACACATATCCTGCATCCTCTATGTGTTTCCCATCAAGCCCAGACAACTTAAAACCTGCTACTACCTCCTCACTACCAGTCTCAGAGTCTTCACAATTTGTGTTTGGACCCATGTCTCATACATCCCTAGCTTACCCTGACCCGTCCTTAGCAGTGTTAGAACAATCTTCAGATCCATCAGCCCTCCCTTCATTACCATCAAGATCACCCATCACAGAAGGTAATTTGGGGACAATGAAGTGGCACACAGTGTTACCACCCCCTGAAACAACATATAACTCATTTATGCCTACCCCTAAACTTGAATCAATATCATTCAGTACGACTCCTTTGTTGCCCACCCATTGCCCTAGATTCTCTCTCTCACAACCTGAACAGTTGTCTCTTGAAACAGGGTTCTCCTCTCTTCCCCCTGACCCAGCAACAACATTTCAAGACGATGATCAGTCGTTACCATTCCCAGAGGCGCTGTCTCCTCTTGCTCTCCCATTACCATTGTCCCCATCATTTTCGTCTTTAGGTGGGGATCCACTGTCCCCAACCCCATCACTGTCAGACATTGTGCACTTTTTTTCTATCAATGATGACCTTGGAATGGGTGATGACTTTCCTAACACCGAGGTCGCTCCTTTACCATGTTCACCTCCTAGTATTGTTACACCTAGTGTACAATCTCCGAGTCACCCACAACCGACATTGGTTAACAAGCCACGAAAACAAAAGAAAAAGACCAAGAAAGGGAAGTTGGGACAACCTCCAACAGTTTGCACCTCTAGTGTCAACTTGCAACCCAACCTGGAAGAAGTAGAGGAGCAATTGTTTGTATCGTTTACATCCAAGGTGAGGATAAGAATATAATGTAATACTGAAGTTCTCAATTTATTGTTGAATGATGCCCACTCCACTTCTGGTTGTATTCTTTGTTGACTGTGATGAAACCATATATATCGTGTTTACAATGCTATCCTTGTCTATATATGTATGGATTTAAACGTATTGCGTAAAATGATTGAAAAAATATTGTAACACCCCATTTACACTTCAAACGTTGGGTATTGTTTTCACATTAGAACTGGGTATATTTGGGTCTGTATTATCTTTTTATTCCAGGAAGCACTTGAAATACACCTTGGAGACACTGTTATACCTCAAAGGATAACTGATCAACCACAACAACCCACTGATAATGGTAAGCACACTGGGTATTTAATGTAATCAAGTGGTTGAACTATTGTTTTAATGATTTGGGACAAACTGGACATTCAATTAAATAATAGACATCTTAAACATGAAAAAAACATGAACCAACTACAATCAGTTTTTGTGTGTCATATTCAAATTTTCATGTTTATTCGTTAAGTCCCCAATGTGTAAATACCTTCAAAATAAAAATTCTTTCATTATTTGTGTATACACTACACACATGTATGCGTGTTATGATCAAGTGCCAGGCCTTGATCCATGAAAACATTTCAACATCTCTTATTCAAAGCTCAATGCTGCCCTGTGGAGAAAATTGCTGCCCTGGAAGAAGTCCTTTTGAGGGACCTAAAGAATATGAAACATCGACAAGTCATACACCCTGTCTTGCAAGAAGGTGAGTACTTGCATTCTATAGTTATTTTTTTTGTCTGTGAATCATTGGTTTGCTATTTGTTTTTATATACCAGAAACAGCTTGTAATGAGATAATGTGTACATTTTTTTTAGTTGGCCTAAAAATGTACTTGCTGGACCCAGCTTTGGTCATTGACCTGCAATACTTGGGTGTTCGACTACCAATACCTCCACCAGGGGCTTCTTTGGAACCAATTCCTGAGGCATTGGCACCATCTCCAAGTCAGTACAACTTGTAGTTGTCAGAATAATTTATTCTATTCTCTTAAAACAATTATTTAATTAATAGCAACTTCTTATTAGTTTGAAAATGGTTCATACCATCAAATATGTTTTATCTATAATCTACTACACAAGCCAAATGTTTCTTAACAGTTCTGACCTTTTTAAGTACTTTTTTAAGTACATTTAGTATTGTAACGATATGCTCAACCCCCATTAAATTCCACTGGGAGTACTTAGCAAGATAGGTATTATACAATCTACAACTCTCCCTTTAAGAATTCGTCCAGGAACAGTTATTTGCAGATCACCTTTAAAACAAAGGACTTTGTAGAGATTAATTAAAAATGTCTGATTCCCCCACCCTATTTCCATGTCTCCTGGAGTTGTCCCATTTAGTTAGTTTTAGATAGTTTTTACATTAATTTGGGCTTTGTTTTAGTAATTACAAATTCCTTTTTAGATAAAATGCTAATGTTTGACTGGAAACTTGTGGGGGAAAGCTCAACTCAGTGTTCTTGAGTTGGAAGCCATTTGTACTAAGCTATCGTCAAATGGTTAGCGTTGTCACTAAAGAGAAAACATACAGTATCTAATTTTTGGACACACTTTCCCATTCACTTAAATGCCACCCAAATGGATGTTAGCACTGTTTGGACGAGTCAGGCCAAGTCTGAGAGACATGGAAATCTGGTTTAACATTCAAAATCGGTAACTACCCCGCGAATACATTTTACCCCAGGTGTCCCAGCTTTTGTTTCAAGGACTGGAAAAACAACGGACATCACTCAGATTAAAGGCTGGAAAGATAAGTTTGCTCCCTCAGAGTCCTCATCCTCCTCAACAACGTCATTATCAAAACCTGAGGGTAACTTCTTTATAATTTATATCATGTTCAATCAATCTCAATATCAAGTTGACTATTACCCAGCATTGCCTTTATCAGCGTCTTAACTAGAAATTAACACATTTTACTTTCATTTTACAGCTACCCCTAGCTTAGATGCTGTCACAAAGAACCTTTCAGCTTTCTGTAGTGACATGTTGGATGAATATCTGGAGAATGAGGGCAAACTGATTGACGAACGAGCAGCAAGTTTTTCTCAGACAGTGGTTGAACCTGTGATATATGAACTGCCCACAAAAAGTACAAGCTATGTTCGAACCCTAGACAGTGTCCTTAAGAAACAGACCTTATCAACACCCACCTCTGCCTTGATATCTGAATTCGTCCCTCCATCCAAAAGACCCAAACTGCCAATAATGGGGTCTAAAAAGTCTAAAAAAAGACATAATAGGCAAAAGCCAGGATCCAAAGTCAAAACAAAATCGACAGCTCCAACAAACGATCAGACTAACGTACCAACATCGGTCCTAAACACATCCAGTCCTAAGGCCTTATCTCATTCGAAGCACTCTTCTATTTCTGAGCCCACTTCAATCTTCAAACCTCAAACGCTCCATAAACCCCCACCTCTCTCCAAAGCCACATCAGTCCTTATCCCGCCAGACGACACTGCTCCTATTACCCATTCGCAAAAAGATGCCCTCCAAAAGAAGAAGAAAAAGCTCAAACCCTCTGAAAGGTTATCTGAATCTTCATTTGAAGCTCAGAATTCTTCTCTGTTGAAGCTATCAGAAACGTCACCAGTGATTTTTGCAGATATGGCCCCCCTTGAGTCGGATTCTGAACTGGGGCCTCCTCCTGAGACAAGCTGTTTACCTGTCCATAACCCTTTGGTGACCAAGGCTCTGCTCAAGCAGAAGGACCTTGAGGACATGCTGATCTGGGAGGGAAAACACCGAACATGCATCACTAAGGAAAGAGCTACAGTCGCCCTTTCCTCACTCTTCACTTTAGCAGTATGTTTTTTGGTTTTGTTATGGTAAAGCATGCATGTCATACATTACATACTAATATTGTGTGAGTTAATATAATAATTATATGTATATGAGTTCTTCGTCTATTTTTTCCTTCCAGGGCTTTGTATGTGAAAACCCCACAGCTCCCTTTCAAATCATCAAGCGAAGAGCGCCTCCCTGCCTTAAAGAATTTTGTCGTTTAGGTTGTGTTTGTGCCAGTCTGGCAAAAGAAAAAAGGTTTACCCACTGTAGCAAAATAGACTGCATCTTTGGCTGTAGCTGTCTCCGCCAGAAGGTGGTTATTCTAAAAAATTTAGAAGGGTTGGACTCCAGCACATCAGATGAAAGCCCTTCCAAGAAAAAAAAGCGGAAAAAGAGAATGACAATGGCATATAGTAAGTACTACGGTTTAAAGTGAGCTTTAAACACTCACTCTTTCCTCAACACCAACTAAAAATCCCTATTTTCTTTACCTGTTTTAAAGAACATAATAAAACAGAGTAAATTAACAAATGCTTAATTTACAGAATAAAAACGGGTCTAAATTAGTAAAACATTTATATGAATGTATTAGAGATGGCATGGATGAGATAGCAATATTAATATGACAGCTATTCAAAATGTTTGGATTTTTTCACATGCTATACATTTAATTTGTTATCGTTAATATCAGGCCTCAAAGAGGTAGAGAGTGTGTCCAAACCAGCTCAGCGTTCAAGAACCCTTTGGAAGCCTTGCCATGGAGATCAAGACCCAGAGCCTCTCTGTGTCCCGGAACGAGGTGGCCTTCCACAGCCATTGGTAAGCCTGATTTGCTTGGCTACATATAATGTACAATAATTAACAAGGTTTAGTTCCCTAATATGTGTATTTATCTAAATTGGCTAGTTTCAGCATATGGAATACAATATTTTTTAATATATTAATGTATTCCCAGTGTAATACTGTTGTAAAGACCTATTAATGGTGGTGTGTTTTCAGGAGAGAGATGTAGAAAAGCGCATGACCTGTGCCAGAGTGAGAGCATACAAAGGCAGAAAGACCGACCAACAAGCCTGTCCTACTGAGAAGGTAAGCCACGGTTTTGTTTTTCAGTAGGCCACAAATGTTCCCAACTTTTACTGACATATTTACCTACATATGATGTTTGGCTTTCTAGAGATGTTTGGTAATTTCTTTATAATATTTTCTTTACTTCTAGGAAGAAACCAGGTCTAAAGTTATGAAGTCTAAAAAAGCAGGTATGCACAGGACAATTATTCAAACAATTGTTCAAAAGTATTAGATGACATGTCTCTTTATTTGTTACAATATTATTTGCCTGTCCTTGTAATGTTTTAAAATACACAGGATACATTGTTAAAATATCAAATATTGTGTTTGTTTATGATTTTCCATAGAGATCTCCAAACCTCAGAAAATACCCCGAGAAACAGCCCCTCCCCCTCCTGAGCTCCCTGCTGAGCCTTCCAAGCGTTTGGAGATCATGACTGGCTGTAAATGGAGAAACACCACAGACAGAAACTCTGTTCTCAGGGTGGTTTGTGAAAAAATGGCCCAGGATCGCCTAAACAGCCCGTTCTGGGTCAATAACTACCTCATCAGACCCCTAAACAAGTCAGTTAGGGGCGACGGGGAGCGCTACTGTATCTACCATAAAGTCCACATTTCCCTACCAGCTAAGCAGGACATGGTGAAGGAAGGGCATGAGGAAGAGACTACAGAGGGAGGGAGAGAGACTGTTGAAGACAAGGAGATGGATGAACTGGAGGAATGGCAGAAAGAGGTAGAAGACGAGGATGAAGTAATGGAGGGGGCGGGGAAGCAACATAATGAAGACGAGGAAGCTGTCGAAAACCAAGGAAACAAAAATAGAGCAGGGCTGAAGCACAAGGGCCTGCCTTTCCTATCTGGTATCTCCCCAGCTGGCATTCTCATAGTCAATAAGAAAGACGCAAGTGTCTCAAACCAGGAACCGATTCAGGTAAGCATCCTCCATTTGGTTGAATATGTAATTATTTAATTCACAAATCCCTGGTTTCTACCTATTTGACCGTATGGAGGGCAACATATCAGAAGATGTTATCACCTACACAGGTGTGTTCTACATATGAAATTAGAATGTGCATAATCATGTTTCATAATGTACTTTCCATTCTGGGTAAAGCTTTATAGGCTGAAACACACTGTTCTATTTTGTTTTTGCACATGTAGCTTAATGGTAAATACTACTCCCTGGCTAAGGTCCAGCTGGGTGGTATGGGAGCACTTCACCCCGCAAACCGACTGGCAGCCTATCTCACTGGCAGAGTGGGCTCTACCCGGCAGCAACAAATAAAAAACCTTTCCACTACGCTTCCCGCAAGCATCACCTCCAAAAAACATCCCCTTCCCCACTCTGAGAATGGTTCTACAGTGACTGGCCAAAAGGAGGGGTCATCGACTGTCATCTCCATGGCTGCCACTAGTAAAACCATTACCACAGCCACAGTGACAAGCCATGCTCCTAATGATGGTGTTCCACATGGGTCTTCAGGTGAGAAAGTTTTTCTAGTTGATTTAATTGTCTATAGCTGGAACTGGAATGTATTGCTGTGCTCATGCCAACTTCAATGCCTTTATTTAATAATCCCTGGACAATTTAAAGAACTTCTCAAACTTCTCAACTTCTCAAACTCCTCCTAACCTCCTTTTATTGTTGTTGCCTACTGATTTTAATATGCATTGTAAAGTGTGCTTGGGATTTAGAAAGGTGCTCTTAAATTAAAGTTATTATTATTATTATTATTATTTATTTGTGTTGGCTGTAATTTTACTAGAAGGTAATGGCATGTCATATGTTTGAGTTAAATATTAAATAAATAATATTAAAATTGTATTATTACAAGTGGGAGACTCAGCCACTTGTTGGATATTATTTCCACAGTGCCTAAGCCTTCTGTGGGAAAGGACTTTACTCAATTTGTGGTCAATCAAATTGGATCCATCTTCCCCCAACAAAGCTTTCCAAGCTCTGGTACTCTTTCCCCTACTGCGGCTCTAGCCAAGGGGCAGAAACAGGTCATTGGGTCTGCCCCAAAGGTGGTTATAGGTGGTACGGGCACACCGGGGCAAACAACGAGGAAAGGGTACCAGGCGGTGTCTGTCCTCTCCATCAGCAAGCCTCCACCCTCTCATGGGGTCAGGGGCAGTAGTAACCCCAGCTCCAAGGTGCTATGTACATCCTCTGGTAGCTCCATCACTTCCTCAGGTACCATATGCCTTTGTTATTTGTGGTGTGTGGTCCTGTAGTTGCCTTAAGCTTTGAAAGCTATAGCCTGGCAGAATTGGTGGCTGGGGTGTGCGGATTTGTTTTTGTTGCTCCTTTTACCTCACTTTCCATCTTTCTGGCATGTATTTTAAATTCTATTGCAAGCCTGCAATGTCTGCACTAAGTGGATAAGAGGCAACTTAACCTTTGTCCTCTACCATTAGAGCCTCATATCTTTATAAATTGCTGTAAAGATTGATTTAATAGTTGGCTGCCTTTTGTGGAGCCACATACAATAAGACAGTATGAGCATTCATGGATTCGTCATTGTTTTACCTATCTTTTAGCTGTGACGGTGGTGTCGCCTCAGAAGATCGCTTTTTCACTCCAGAATACACCCACAGCGAGGGTGGCAAGCAAGTCCCAGGTTTTGATGATCCCTGTCCCAGGGACCAGCACTGCAGTGCCAATGTCGTGTGCACCCTCACAGCCTCTGACACCCCTCACCCCAGACCAAAGGATGGTTCTGCAACCAGTCCCCTCCAATACGGGGGCCCAGCTCTTTCGGAAACCATCTGGCCAGCTCATCCAACTGGTACCGCTCAGCCAGCTGCGGGCTCTCAACCCTAACCTAGTAATACACAAAGGTGAGTTACAAAAGAGTGCCTCCGTTTGCACACTTAAAATCTTAAGTCTGTCTCCCTGTACTTCCCTCTCTGTTTTTCCATTTCCCTTTTAGCAATGGATCTAAATGATCTGTTGAAAAGAAATCGTAAATGTTTGAAACAACTTTTCTCTTTTCAGGTGGCTCCATCACCATCCCGACTTCAGTCTCTCCAACATCATCCTGTTCCACTTCTACTCTCCCCACTAGTACCAGCCAAATGTGCTCTGCCTCTTTAGTCAGCTCTATGTCTGGTTTTAATTCCTTCTCCATCTCTAAGCTCCCCTACAGTGGTACCACAACGGCTCACGGGCAACAGTTATCAAACCCTCTGGGCCAAAAGGGACCTCAGGTCATCCAAATTGCCCCTAAAACAGGAATTAAGGAACCAATCCTTCTCACCTGTCCCAAGGTTTCTACCCAAGGCGCCTCCAAGGTCCTCCACCCAGAGTCAGGTTCTTTAACCCAGGTTGAAGCCACCCAGCAACAGGTCGCCTCTCTTAAGCCTCTTGAAGGTTTGAGGACACAGTCTGTTTTGGAAACTATGAACTTCTCCGTTTTAGTGGCTAACACAAGCCTCAAGACGTCCAATGTATTTCCTCCTCCCAACCATGGTGCTTTGGACCTTAGTAAGGGGGTTGGTCGCAGTCCTGCCCAAGTCTTACCAATAGCCTCTGTCAAACGACCTTTTCAACAGATATCCAAACAAGATGTACAATCTGTGAGCCAGGAAGAAAAATTAGCAGCAAGTCACAGCACCAGCATTTCACCTGGTTGGTCTAATAGCTCTGCTGTTCCTGCTTCCATAAGCCCTGAGCCTGCCTCTGGTGTTGTAGACCTGGATATTATCTGTTTAGAAGAAGACACTTTTTTTGATTCTCCTGTTAAAAGTCTTGACTATAAGAAAAACAAAGAAAGTGGTAAGTTTCTTACCAAGCCCTCATTTGAGGAAGGTAAAGAAGTAGAAATGTTGAACCTGGCACAAGACTCCAGTGAGAGTTCATCTGACTTATCAGATGAAGAGGTGTACGAAGAGGAGAATTCTGGTTTAGATGCAGTTTCCACAGTCAAAGTAAGACCATATACTATGCAACATATCTTTTTAAACGACATAGAAACAAACATATTATATTTTAACATAAAGAGCATTTTTCTCTAGAATAAACTAATACACAATGCTATGGAGAGGCGACGGCGCAAGGAGTTAAAGAAACGCCTACACCAGCTGAGAGAGGCGCTGAAGCTGACCTGCCCTAAAACTCCAAAGCAAACCATCCTAAACACAGTGAGAATGATGCAATGTGTTGGAGTGAACCTGTTAGACTTTTAAGTCACACACTTGGGAGCTTAGGTCGTTCAGAGAGTTATAGGAAATTGCTTTCAATTACATACTTCCTGATCACCTTTCACTTATCTGATTATTTCTGTCCCAGGCACGGTTGCAAATTAAGGAGCTAAGAAAAAACTGGAATAAACTGAAGAAGCAGAAAGTGTCCTTGCAAAAAGAGAACACTGAGTTTATCAGAACCATCTCCCAGATCACAGGTAAATAAATACATCTGACACAGCTTTAGGTTTTAACCTTTATTTGAATACATTGATTGGTGGATTTAATCTGTAGTCAAACTTTCAGTACAGCTAAAGTGATTTGAACACTGCTTTGCGAAGTGGAAAGCCCTTTTGTTAATTATGAAACAACCTAACAAATCTCGTTGGTTGTTTGGGTGTGTTGTCAAATTCCTTTTAACCTCAACTTAGTAAAGCAGTCAGAAATCAAACGGTGCACAAGAGCACTGCTTTAGGTCTGTCCCTATTAAAAAATATTCTAAGTACATATAGTCGTAATTACATTACGAATTACCCCAAATTATTAATATTTTCTATAATACTTTGGTACATACTTTGCCTTTGTGATATTTTAATTGTTATGCCTGCTCTATGTAGTTCTGTCCATGTAAACAATCTATGTATAATATTAACCATAGCAATGACAGATGCTATCTCCCCTTTTCTGAATAACCTCCCTTTCATTTACCATTCATTAAGTCTTCTGGTATCTTTCTACTCTAGTCAGCAGTTTTAATATTAGTGTTGGTGCTTTGTCAACAGGGGATAGTGAGAAGACAATCTACAACAATGTTCTGAGTCAGGCTTCTAAGCAGGAAATAAAAAAAGGGCAGGCCTGTAAGAACAGTGACTCCAACGTTTCCTTGCTTACATCTTCAAAAACGCTAGCCCCATTTCATCCTATGCCTACATCCTCAAAAATGGTAGCCCCATTTCATCCTGTGAAGGCCAGGGAGAAGTCACAGAGAGAAAACATCCAGGGAAGAAAGAAACAGGAGCCACTTTTGGACCAGGATTTGATTGAGGTGGTGAATCTATTGGACGACTCAGAGGAAGAGACTGATAATTCATCTGATGAGGAATACATCACTAAGGATGCCAATGTGGTCAATATCATCAGTGTAAATACACAAAACAACCGTTTCACTGTTTGTTTGTGGCCGTGTGTGCCTGTCCATGATTTCTTTTCTCTTCATGGTGTGAGTGTGCTGATGTTCTACTAGCCTTTTATAGTTTACATTTCTGCTGTGGCTTTTCATTTAGGATGAGGACGATGACGTGGTGTGTGTGGATATCGAGACAGTGGAAGAGGAAGAACCTACCCTGATGGCATGTGCAAAGGAAAACTCCAATGTTATGATGGGACAGCTGGTCTCGCTGTAAGCTACTTTCAGCAACAAACTATAATATTTCTGGGTTTACTGAAATTATAATTACTATACATCCAATGTACATAGAGAATTGTGTATTCACTATTCACCTATATTTAATTTATATGTTTTCGTATTTTTATAGAAGTGACAAAAAAGAGGATAGAAGTGTAAGGGTAGGTATTTTAGTTTTTTCCCCAAATATATATATGATTACTCTACTTTAAGCAGTTTATTCCATGGAGCAGTTGTGTAGTCTGGTGATAAAATGTTCTAAATTGACTTGTTTTTAAATATTGTTTTTCAGTCACACAGTGAGACACCCAGGATTTGGCGGCAGCAGCTGCAGAATAGCTTGAAGTTTTTGAGAACGGAGTTGAACTTAGAAAATCCAAAACCAACCATGAGCTTTACATTGCAGCAGGTAGTCCTTGTTTTCAGTGCAGTACATGCATAGAATAAATATAATACTATACTGTTACATTCCAACTTTGTTAAAAATACTTCAATAGGGATCTGAATGTTTTATATGTCCCCTTTTAAAATGTCTTAAGAAATACATAAATAAAATGATGCGATGTATGTGATGGTATGTATTTGTATGAAATTGTTTTGCTATGTACATCACAAATATAGCAAGTGATAATTAAAATTGTAAGTGAAAGTAGAAAACACCTGTTTTTCCTTGGCATTGTTGACACTCATGGCTTGCTCCTCCTGTGCTTTCAGGCCTGTAAGGAGATCCGGGACCTGACTGATCAGTGTGAACAGCTGGAAAAGCTGGATACCTTTCTGACCCATCAAAGAGATGCCTACATCAAGACAATCTCTGCCAAATCTGGTAACTACCTGGCATTTATTTTAAAGCTAGTACCTGAAAAGCTGTTTTGTATATTCTGTGGTTCAGAAAGATTTACACAGATACTGATGGGGAAGACAGTGGAGTCAAAAACCCGATGTGTCGAGCAGTGATCGACAAATCATTCTACATTGTTTACCATAATAGCGAGCACCACACATCACTTCATAAAATTGTAACTGCGATGCACCTGTGTCTGTCCGTGTTTTTTCCCACAGCGAAGAGTGAAGAATCTATCCTGCGTAAGCTCCAACACATCTGCTGTAAACAGAAAAGGCAGGAAGAGTGGGTTAAGGGCGCCCCGGAGGTCCCTTACAAAAAGGACCCAAACACCAAGCTCCCTCCACCTGTCCTCCAGTCCCTCGCCAAGACTCCTGTCAAAGCCCTGTCCAACAGTACAGGCTGTGAGTCAGTGGCACCGCCTGTGTCCATCATGGGGGGATGGCGACCAAAGACCGTCCCCAACATCCTGACGCGTAGGAAACAGCTCCTGGCACCTCATCCACCGTCACTGCACACACAGCCTATTGAAGGTGAGGCCTTTCCTTTCTTTTAAACAATTTGCCAGATTAGATTTACTAGTTGCTTATTATGTTTGCCTTAGAAGTTGCTCCGAACCATGCTAGGAGTAGCCTCAAATCCCACAATTATATCCTAAAAGGTTTATCGATTTCTGAGCACTGCATGCCAATTACATACAAAATACTTTATTTTTGTTCCCAGATGAAAGGCAAGTTGGCGGCGCAGCGCTTGTACCTGCTGGCGTGTTTTCTTTGGTGGGTGCTGTGTTACCCGGCCAAAAGATCATCACCATGAGTCCCCTACAGCCTGTCCAATCACTGCTGCCGGCTGGCCACCTCACTGGGATTGGACTACAGGCTTCTCCTACTCCTGGTAATAATAGTTTTTTATAAAGTAGAAATTAATTCTATAACCAGTGCCTTTTACATTGGGCAATATATTGATTTGTTTGACTGCATTGTTTCTAGGTGTGGCGTCATTCACCATCAATATACCCTCCGGTCCCCACCAGCCCATCCAAGTCAAAGGTCCTGCACGGTCTCTCGCTCCGCCTTGTAAGGGCTACGGCCGCTCGTATTTTTTTTTAAATAAATTCGTAACACAATATTTACACATATTTTCTCGCTTAAACAAGCCTTTATGAACATGGAAAGCTGCATTAGATGAAGACTTTAACCAATACATTTTACAATATTGTTGAACAGCCAACACTTAATGTTTTTTTTCTGATGTATTATTTTAATCCCAATAATATAAGTATGTATAGATTGTTGATAATGGCTCACAAGTATTTTTCTTTCCCAACTCTCTAGCTCCTCACAGTGGCAGTGTGTTGAAACTGGTCCAGCATGCACCAGATCATCAGCCCCTTGCCCAGGCCCAGGTCCTAACCCTAGCGCAGGCTTCCACTCAGGTCTCTATCCCAATACCTGCCTCGAGCCAGACTCTCCAAGCTCACACGGCTGGTTCTGCTGCCAGTGGCCAGATCCAGAGGGTTCAGAACGTAGGGCTTGGGACCGGCCCTATACCTACGGATGTGGGGCTGGAGAAAGTGGGGGAGAAGGTGGAGCTGTCAAAGCACGCCATTGACTCACGCACAATTGGGTCTTCATTTTGTGTTAAGCTCAGCACTAGCCCAAATAAAGGGGACAACAGTAAAGGTGGGAGTGGTGAAGGGGAGCGCGTTGCTGATGACGAGAACTTCACTTCCCTACTGAATGAAATAGTTTTCCTCAATCAGCAAGTCGCGGGTGAGGAGGCAATTCGGCCTGACGGTCTCAACTCTGAGGATGAGAAGAGTGTCGGGACAAGTGGGATCTCGCTCTCCGAGGCTGGACCTGTTTTGGCTTCACGACAATTGTCGGAAAGCAGGGTATCTCGGGTGGAAATGGCCGCAGTTGTACCAAGAGACGCACTCAAGGAAGCTCGGGAGGTAATACCAAGTGGGGATGATGATCGTTCCCTGAGCCCTCTCTACCTTCGTCTGGATGAGGAATTGAGTGACAGTACGGGCGGTATAAAAGAGGTGCCACTGAATGGTCTCACCCAGACACTTAAACACCATGTACTGACATCCCACACTCCATCAAAGACACAAGACCTAAGAGGAGGAACTGTACATAGTCTTCAACCAGATTCTGTATCAGAATTAGGCTCCTCACCTACAATCTCCCACGGGCACAATCAACTACAGAACCCACAGTGTAATGCCAAGGGGGATGCTCTGACCCCACCCCCGCTGTTGCATATGAAAGCAGGAGTGGGGGTGGCTAAGATTTTGGAACCTAACCATGAAGTTGTTGCCGAGAAGGATCCAGGACTGGCATGGAGGCCTATGCCTAGACTAGTGCCACTGGGACTCAAGAACAACCCTCAGACTTAAATTCTGTAAAGAACCTAAGCATATTGTCCAATTTCGCACCAGAGTCTTCCTGCATATGGAACACTGAACCACGTTTAGTTTTTTTTTTTTTTTAACCTTATAGTAAACCCATTTCATACTGTGAAAGCCCAATTTAACTTTACTGACATGGTCCAGAGTACGCCTCTCTCCGTCCATTTTCAATGCTGGTTGCATAGTTTCATTTAACTGTTTCGGAGATGTAACCAATCCTGTATGGCTTAGTGCACGGCGTGGCATGGTAGCTAAATCTAAAATAGGCATTATCAGTGAGCAGCTGTCCTAAAGCCCGGTGTTTCTTATCTAGGACTGTGGTATAGCTAAAACATTCGATAAAAAAATTCAATCTCCATTTGTGATTGTTTTTTGTTTTTTCTATGTTTTATTGTGTTATCTCCTCTTTGTAAATGCCTACAGGTGCCTATCTAACTTCCAAAGAGTGTATATATTTGCCTGCTATTTAAAAAAGGACTTCATGCTGCTCTGCTACACATATTTCTGTTGGATTCTCTGTGGATTCATCTATTCTAATGGACCTTTGTGTTTTATAGATGAGAAGCTCTGGTATAAGCTAATATTTGAGGTGTTCAGTATTGTTCTACATGGAATGTGCATAGGTGTATGAACTCCACAAATAGATGCAGATTCATTGTCACAGTTTGAAGAGTAATATACAACCAACAACTTTTGTCCGTTAATATCCTGTTTCTAATAGAACTGTGTAAATCGTTATTGTTTGACTGTTTCATCGGGCCAGATGTACATATTGGATTTGGCTATCTTAACAACTTAACGTGTATGTAAAGAAATTACAGTTATATTGGCCCCCTCCGACTCGTAGATAAATTGACTATAGCAGCTCCTTTTTTTATTTCAGATTATAAAAGAAAGACGGAGCACTCACTTGACAGGAAATGTTCACAGGGCCATGGTCAAATCAGCTTGTAGGACATTTGTAATAAACAAGCCTAATTGAACCCAGAGGAATAGCTGGATGGCTACTTGTAGTGCATAGTAGTGAGTGACCTTTATAAAACACCATAAGCTGCTAATTTTACAAATGGAAATGACATTCACATTAAGAATAAAAGTAAAAACTAATATGTTCCTTTTGGTTTCATTGGGAAAAAGAACAATGGCTGTGTTATCCTTTTATTCTATGCTGCTGATTACAGAAGACCTAGCTTGTTTATTTGCTTATAAAATACAATGTTTGGCTTGTAAAATATCGCCATGTTTTTAGCAACAGTTTTTTATTCTTGATTCATGTGAACTTTACAGCCCTGGCTCTGAAAAAAAATTAATGTTAATTTTCTTCAAACCAAGTTTTTTTTTTTTTCTTGGAAGTTTTTTAAAAACATGCAATATTTTTGTACATGGTTTCAGTCAAAAGATGTACATAATGTTTAAAAAGAGGAGGCCTTTCAATAAAATGTCTTTATTAATGTTCTTTGAAGGTTAATTATTGTTTTTAATTGAAAATCTTGTTCATCACTTTTCCTCCCTCTCCTGTGGTTCCCTGACTATTTCTCTTGGCACAGTCTTGTCCATTGCCACCTGGATAGCCAGATTTGACCGACATGAGCAGGTTTTAAGGAGACAATACATTTTTAGGAGAGGTTTTATGTGAGAAATTATGTACGTATTCCCTTTACACATACTATAAGCCTGCATCATGGCCATTCAAAATTCGTTTCATTCTTTTCATACTTCTTTCAAACGTGTGACAACCACGTTTGCAAGAGGAATTAAAGCCGATACTTTAAGCATTTTTTATATTTCTTTATAAGTATGAACACCTGCCTAAATTCACCATTTAACAGAAGTTATTATAAAATTACAAATTTTTCGCTTATAGTGTGGACCTTGCACTTATATTGTCTCTTAATTGATTCCTTGTGTGTGTCCTTGTCCTAATTGTGTTAGGGTTGACTGGGTCTTGACATTCGTTGTTACCTTGGGATTTGAGGGTAGCATCCAAGTAATCAATGACCTTTTACAGAACCTTCTGTTTGGAATGGTGTCTTATTCATAGGGGATTTGAAAGGTAGAGAGCATCAGCCTCTAGAAACATTTAATAAGAAGAGCCTGTCATACCTGGTTCAGAAAAGTTGCTGATATTTGTGGGCTGTTATCCAGCTGTGCTTTTAGAAAAAGGTAAGGGACGTGTGTTTTTTTCTCATGAATATATATGTATGTGTGTGACTTAATCATTCATTTAAAGCAATCTGCCAAAACAGAAGTCAACAGTTGCAGTAATGTTGCATAAATGTATATTACCGAATATTTCACAGGAACTCGGAACAGTATGATGAATGATGATGAAAGCAGTGGCAACTCTAGCGGCAATTCTCCTTGGTACTGGTCGAGGAACAGCAGCATTGATCTGAGTCTCCCTGTGGTCCCTTACCTTCCTGACTGTTCCTCAGTTGGAGAGTATGCCTCTACCTACATCCCACCCATCTACCACACCCTCTCTTTACTTGGGATTTTTGGGAACCTGTGTAGCTTGTGGGCTTGCCTTCAGCCATCACACCCCTGGAATATTGGCTCGATAGGAGTCTTCAACCTGGCCTTTTGTGATCTGGCCTACATGGTTTCAGTGCCTCCAAGAGCAATGTTCTTGCAAAACAACTATGACTGGAGCATGGGTGAGTCCCTGTGTATGATCTGCAGCATCCTTCACTTTGTGGGGTTGACATCCAGCACCATGTTCATCTGTGCTGTCAGCGTGGACCGCTTTTTGGCCATAGTCTTCCCACTCGAGTCACGGATGGTTCGGACACCAAGAAACGCAGTGCTGGTTTCCTTGGTCCTCTGGTCCATCACCGTTTTACTCATGTACCTCAGCTACCCCAATATCATCTACAGGGAGAGGAAGGCTGGTCTACGCTACTGCGGCACAGTTGTCACCTCCAGGTTTGCGTCCGTAGGGGCCACATACAATCTCCTTTCCTATTATTCTGTCCAGGTATCGGTCCCCTTGTTACTTATCATTCCTTCCTATGTGAAGATCATAAATCGGATGCGTCAGTCTCGTCAGCAGTGGGCAACGGGCAGTGGTGTGCCAGCGCGGGATAAGACCATGTGGCTTATAGCTGTGTTTATATTTAACTTCCTTGTTTGCTGGATGCCAGGGCAGCTGCTACAGATCATAGCGTGTATTATATTCTTCACCATGTATGACTATTCTAATAAATGTAAAGTGGCCAATGTGGTGAACTTGCTACTTGAGATTTCTCAGTTAATGTACTGTATAAATGCTTGTCTGGATCCAATTATTTTCCACATCCAACAAGGAGTAGGGGAACGGCTGTTCAAAGTACTAGGTTTCAAGGCATGTTGGTGGAGGATGAGTTTTTGGAAGGGAAAGGGCCAATATGGGGAATCTCCATCTGTTAGTGTGGTCAAAATTAGATCTTAGAAAAAAATAGATGGTCATGTTTGTTTAATGCTGCTGTAGACTAGACTATAATTATCAATGGCATTTTTATGTCAATGTCTTTTGTTTGTTTTCTATCACTCTTGCTTTGTACATTTATCTGTGCTTTTTATCACATAGAAATCTTACAACAAGATTTGTGGTTTTCAATTAATATGAATGCCTGACTAGTGAATATATAAATATTAATAAAAATGCATGTATTTTATGCGAAATAAGCCTAAAATAAAATTACCCTTGCTTCTTACATTATTGTAATGTTTTATCTTTAGCTAAATAAACAACTATATGCCTATGGCAACCGAAATATTTATTTTCAAATATTTGCATTTCACACATTAAACTGTAGAGGCCAACAGACAGTGAAATAAATTATACAGGGATACCTGTACGCTGAAGCTACAACCGCCTGGTGGCGTTCTTGACCCACATAGAAACGTGCGTTATAGTTCAGCCCAGTCAAAACATGAGGCTGTCAAATTCGGGATGAGGCAGACAAGACAACAGAAGACAAGCCGCTTGCATGGAAACTAACATTTCTGCGGTAACGCTGTTAACAGTGTTTCATGGACTGGACGCGGAAGAAGCAAATAACTTAGTATTAGTTCTGTGTATCAGTTAAAGATAGTCTAACGACAAATCTCAAAACGTTAGCATACGTGTCTATCTGGTGTAACGTTAAGCGAAACTGCTTGCTAAATCCGTTAGCGTAGAGAGCTAACGTAACTGAGCTAACCGCTAAGTACCAATATTTGGTTCTCAGCTCTGTCTGTGCCGCAGATTGAAAGCTAGTTCCTGACCGGCGACCGTTGAGGAAGGTCTGCAATCAAAGACTGAGTCCCGACACAGTCGTACTGTGACTGAAAACCGGTTCAGAAGAAGATATTATGGCCAATTTCAAATTAATGCAAGCTCATCTGTTTTGATGGAACTGATTGAAGAACATACCGAAAAGCTTTCTGGGCTAGAAAGCCCTTAATGAAATGAACTTGAACAGATGCAGACAGAATCGCCTTCCTTCTGTCTTCAGCTCGCAAGTCTGCACGCACGGCAAGCATTTTGAGAACATAGGCTATTAGGCTATTTCAAATATGTATTTAACTTTCTATTAGAATATACTTATACTGGTTGTCTGTCAACAACTGCTAGCATTTCCTTATCCACGCTCATTCATAAATAATACCTACATTTGTACATTTGATTTTAAAATGACTATGGAGGGCAGCACAATAAAGAATCGGATAAAAAATTTGCTCCGATCTCCATCCATCAAATTGAGAAGGAATAAACCCACCAACAACAAGGAAAACCTCAGCAACAAGGTATGACGTTCAGCTCTCGCATGCGTATATTTTAAATTTTACATCCTACTGTTTGGTTGCCAATACAAAACATTTTTAGGCAGACCACTGACCTGATGGCGCTTTCATTATAATTGCACCAGTACAAGCACAAACACTCATGTGGTTACTTGACATGCTGATTTTGACTACCATTTATGCTTTTTTTGATCTAGAAATAACCCTGGCTTATTCCTAATCTGTAGATTTTTGCAACATGTGCTAACTCTGTAACAACCAGGTTGTTTAATTTGATAAATAGTTTGGTTTGGCTTATTCACGCACAAATCCATGCAAAATGGCTCAGCCATTAAAGCTTAAAATTCATAATTGATCTATGTTAGTCCTTTAATCCAGTTTTCCTTGTGAATGGATATAGTGGTGGAATTGTTCTGGTCCCACCGAACTGAACACCCATCATGGTGACAGGAGAAAGTGGCATCTGTCACATGACACATACCATAACCAGTCACAGCTCTGTGGTCACTGACTAGTCAGACTCAAAAGCTTTGTAATGACTACTAGACCTTCTCTCTCTCTCTCTCTCTCTCTCTCTCTCTCTCTCTCTCTCTCTCTCTCTCTCTCTTTCTCACACACACAACCAATCTCTCACATTGCTTATTCTGCTCACTTTCACACCTCTAGTTGCATGGTACACATGTGTTTTCATGTAGGCTAAATACAGACTACAGGACTCAACACAATTTTGGGCATGTTTTTAATTAAAGAATTTTTTTTTTTTTTCTCCCCGTCTCTTTTTTACCATGTGACTTACACACACTAGGTAAGGCTAGTTTGTATCCTTGGGTCAGTGGAGGGAGCAGCATTCCATACTGATTGTCTGTTTATAACATGCAGACCCTGCTTTCCTTTTAGAACCCCATGGGGTAGCTTACTGTATTAAAAGACTGTACAGTATTCCTGACAAGCTGACAAATCACTTAACAACGATTAGCCAATGCTTATAACTTCCTAGTATCCTAGGTTACGTGTTAGGACGTAAAAGACACACTGTTGCTAGAGCAATCATGAATGTAAGTTACGATGCGGTGGCAATAGAAATATAAGCTTTTGTATGATCCTAGCTGCTAGATGCTCCCTTTGTTACAGAGTCAGACAAAGAGATAAACCTTCCATTTGGTTCAGTTGCACATGCGATGTGTGTTTAGATTAGTAGACTGTATCTGTCCCAAGGCTCCTCATTGTGTATGAGGTTATTTCCAGGCTTTCAGTCTAGCAGACGAGGGTAGAGCAGCCTTCCGTGAGTAGCCTGGAGGAGCCTGTAGTCTGAGTGACCTATTGGATCAGCCTTAGCTACTTACACTACACTGTAGGCTAGTAGTGGGAGCATTGATGATACAGCATGTTCTGCAATTTTGACCACCTATGTGTTCTTTATTGTTTGAAAAGCAATACCTATTAATTGTTTATCAGCTAGGCTAATTTGGATGTTGTTAGGCTAGTTTAAGAGGATTATATTGGGATATGCATGACAACAAACAAATAGCCTAACAAAGCCGTGGCCCATGGGTTCGTAGTGTTGAGTTTGTTGCGTGTGCTATCATTACACTGGTTGTTTGCCTGCTCATTGTTTCTGGGGTTCTCTGTGTTCAAGGCAAAGTGCAGCCTGTCTGCTGTTTCTTTGAAGTTCTGACGGGGTGGACTGTTTCAAGGAGCTCTGGCTATCAGCAGGCACCACATTGTTTTCAAACTTGTTGGTTAAGGAATGCGATGCAAATTAGGCTAGTATATGTGGCCTTAAATTTTCTTCTACCACCCGCAACTCTAGGTTAATTGTAGATTCACTGAAAGTTCATGAGGAATTAGTGATATTTATAGTCCTATAGTCTAGCACTTTGGTTCCAGCTCTTTTGCAAGACCCAATAACAAGCCCAATTACTGTGATATCTTTGTCTGCTGAGCCATGCTGTACAATGTCTAAAATCAGCTTTAATTGTATGAACGCTTCTAAAGTAGACAGGATGAAATTATGCAGAAGAAGATGTCAGAAGGCTCAACTAGTTCAGATGAGTCATGTGAAGTTGGGTGGTGAGGTTGATCAAAGAAAGTGGACGGGGGGGGCCTGTTGGACATTGCAGCCCCAGGCTTAGTTTAAACCCAAAGTTACATAGGTGGACAGTTGTTGAAAACCTGTTGGAATTATTTAGTCTGAATCCATACTAATGGCATAGATTCCGATTGCTAGACTCGAGAGGGAAAGTCGAGTTGAAAGGGAAGAATATTTGACTGACATGAAGAGGATGTTTACCTTGAATCAGAGATGCTCATTGTTTGATAAAGCTTGAGGAAACATAGTGGGCTCAGAGAGATGTCGTCTCTTGTAAAAAGACTAATCAAACCCAAAGAGTATGAAGTAAGTATCGTGATTTGTTTGAAGAATTGCTATACTAGGTTGAACTTAACAAGCGACGCTCATCATACTGCCAATTGTCTTTTTCTTTTTAATAATAGTTCATAATTCTGAATACATTTCATGCTAATCATCAAGTAATAGATGTCAGTAGGCTGCTGTTTAATTGTGTCCCTCTGAATATTACTAAAGTCTCCCCTCTCTAGGAGAAAGCTTGACTTTTCCAGTCCTTTTTTGTTTCGATGAAAGGACATCACATTGGATGTCCACAGCAAAAATAAGTCATCACACAATGTTAAAAGTAACACAAGCTTGTTGATTTAAACCTAAACCGTTTATTTTCTATATCTACAGGTGACCTTGGAAAAGGTTCTTGGTATTACAGCACCAGGGAATCGTGCTCTGGCCTGTGACCCTCACACTGGTCTTCTGGCCTATCCTGCTGGGTAAGAAACACACACTGCTTTGCTGACAGAGTCTAGTTTCAGGAATATCTTGTTTTTCCTCTGTTTAGAGTAGCCCTATAATTAGGCTACTACAATGCCATGAGATTTTATGCCCTTCTTTGTAAGTTTAGACTTCCCCCAAAGATCTGTAAAGTTTTTAGACAATTTTTTTAGACAAGGGTGAACATCCTTGTTGTGCCCTGGTCCTCCAATGTGTACCAGCCATATGATTTTGGTGTACAGTGTACACATGAGTTGTCGTCTTACTCACAAACTAGGTATTCCTCCTCGAAACCCTTATCTATCTTGTGCTTTGCCACTTTGGTTGCTGTGCTTCAAGGGCGAGCGGCCAAAGATTGCTAGCTATGGCATGAGTAAGGGCTGAATATCTAGAGGCTAAATTAGCTTCCCTTCCTGGCATCAATATCTGTTTTTAATTGATTTAAATACAACTCTGTTACGTATTGGCATTCATTTCTGTTGTTGTTCATTACAGGGTTTTAGATATTTGGCCAATAGTCTTCATTAAATTGTCAGCACACAGGGGCTTACTAGAACTTAATACAGCCCCTATGGTTGTATGATCGCAACAGCATGTAATGTGGTTTTCCTTAAGAAACCCATACCAGTGTAAGAAAGGTAGTCACTGTCTAGTGTATTAGATCAGCCCTTTAACCAGCTAGACTCTCCTACCACTTAACAAAAGAAATGGCCGGGGCGGGCTGCTTTTCAGAAACTAACTTACTTCAAAAATGTGTTTTAGCTACCTGTCATGATCCTGCTGTGAGACAGGAGAGATCCCCATTTTACTAACATGTCTGCTTGTAAACAGGCCTCATGCTTATACGGTGTGAAAGTATTGTTGACACAAGTATAGCACCTAGCCTATAGGAACAACAACTGTACGCTGTGTGTGTGTGTGTGTGTGTGTGTGTGTGTGTGTGTGTGTGTGTGTGTGTGTGTGTGTGTGTGTGTGTGTGTGTGTGTGTGTGTGTGTGTGTGTGTGTGTGTGAGTGTGAG